>JABUQX010012778.1:0-2500 GCA_015478945.1 Trachelipus rathkii | reverse complement strand
GATTAAAAGTGTTTTATTTTACTAAGTGTATATCATATTTATAATAAATACTTACATTGAGGAATAATTATTAATTTCATCTAGAAGAGATAATAATTAATTCACTAGTTCATAAGCTAACCACCCAGACTCAGCATGCAGCCCCACCCGCAAAGGCAGCCAACCCCGCACCCGCTGGTGCGTTCCCGCCGCGTAACCGCCGCCGCGTTCGCCCGCAGGCGCAATATTTCAGCGTTCCCGCCCGCCGCGCGTTCCCGCAGGCGCAATATTCCCGCGCGAATTATTATTAGAACACACATACACACACACGCACACATACACCAACACACACACACGACACACGCACACTCCACTCTTACACATAAACGTATAATTTATTTAAATTTTATTTTTGATTTTATTATTATACTTAGTGTTTATTTACTTCATGCCTATTGTTATTATTAATTAGAAAACACACATACACAACACACACGCACACATACACACACACAACACACCCACACCCACTTCACACGCCCACTCACTTACACATATAGCGTATAATTATTAAAACATTTTATTTTTATTTTATTATTATACTTAGTGTTATTTACTTCATGCCTATTGTTATTATTATTTAGAACACACATTCCCTATGACACTTATACACACATTCACTATGACACTTATACACACACACAAACACACACACACACACCACACACACACACCACACACACACACATACACACTTACACATACGCACCCACCCACTCGATATTTTGATCCCTCAACTTTTGATGCCTCAGCTTTTGATGCCCCAACTTTGATGTCTTCAGTTATTTTGGATGCCTCAACTTTGATGCCTCAGCTTTTGATGCCTCAAACTTTGATACCTCAGCTTTTGATCCCCAGCTTTGATGCCTCAACTTTAATAACTTAGCTTTGTAACCTCAGCTTTAGTGTTCATCTTATGATGACTCATCTTTTGATGGCGTTCATCTTTGATTTACCACCTATATGATGATTCAGCTTATAAGCAGTTACACTTACCATAGACACTTACACTTACACTTATGACCACATACACTATATCTCTATTCACACATTACGCACATACACATAGACAGTTTATGTTCACCCATAGACCTTACCACTCACCCGCACACACACAATATATATATAGATATATATATATATAATAATATATTATTATATAGATATATATATGATTAATATATATATATATAATAATATATATATATATATATATATATTTATATATATATATATATATTATATATATATATATATATAATATATATGATATATAATATAATATATATTTCATTCGCCGGGATATTGCGCCTTGCGCCGGCGCACGCCGGCGGGCGGGAACGCTGAAATATTGCGCCTGCGGCGAACGCGGCGACGCCACAGCGGTCGTGCGGCGGTTGGCTGCCTTTGGGGTGGGGCTCATGCTGAGCCCTGGTTGTTTGTTTAGCTTATGAACTAGTGAATTAATTATTATCTTATTCTAGTGAAATTAATAATTATTCCCCAAATGTAAGTATTTATTATAAATATGATATACACTTTAGTAAAATTAAAACACTTTTAATACAAATCAGAAAACTTGTGCACCGCTTAACAGCTAAAATACTATGAATTTTAAAAATGAGTTTTGCGTCTAAAAGATAATAAAACACCGACAACCCGTTTCAAAATTTAACAAAGTTGAAAGAACAAAGTAATTTTCAAAAGGACGATAAAATAATCTCGACGCAATCAACATCGAGGTCATATAGAGATAAGGATTACCCCGACCAATCCAACAAGTAAGGAAAACATTTCCTTTTTACCTGCTTAAAGGATCTTACCGATCCAGCATGTTTCAGTTTGAAATATATTTATAAAAAATAATAATAACAATGATTCTTGTCTATACTGGAATTACCTTTTGACCTGGTATTAGGATTAAATTAGCCCATCTACAAAAAGGCTTATCCTAAATTAAGGCCTAAATTTAGGCCTTAATTTAGGATATTGCACCGCATTTTACAGAAAAAGGTCAGTTTGAAATATATTGTACCTGGAATTAGGCTTAAATTGCCCCGGGTTACAAAAAAGGATTATCCTAAATTTAGACCTAAAAAGTAGTTATTTCAACACATTTTACAGAGAGAGGTCAGTTTCGTATCTGTAAGGAGTGCGGGTTGTTGTGTTTTCTCGTGATGGATTGTCAATGTACATAGATAATAATAATAATAATAATAATAAAGAAAACCCGAATTATTTAAAAAACTTTGAAATATTTTAGTTAACATCGAGTGAATAATTTAAATGTAAGTGAATAATTGTTATTTTTAAATAAACTAGAATGATTTAATAAAATTACATGTTATGTTAGCAGAGAAGAACTTATTTGTTATTTTATACTGTATTACATGCTAAAGATCATGTAAAGCAGTAAGTCAATAGAACAAAACGAGGCATAGCTTGGTGTAGAGGGCTGCTT
>JABUQX010012777.1:30000-44328 GCA_015478945.1 Trachelipus rathkii | reverse complement strand
AAGTAGAAGATAAGGCAGAACCCTGAGGAACACCACTATGACAGAAAAAGAAGAAGTCGCCATCAACCAACAAGCGATATTGAGCGATTGAAAGAAAAGCTAGATTTAAGTAAGCAAAGAGAAGGAGGAAACCCAAAGGAGGAGCTTGGAGAGCGAAAGTGACGCGTCCATTACTCGGTCAATGCTTTGATAGCACAGCACCACCACCCAAGTCCCCGTAGTTCCTAAAGCCAAAAACCATAAAATCGGTTTGAAGATTATCGCATTAACTTTCGCTGCAGAGAGCCGTACTTGGCGATCGGATGAGGTTTCCAATGATCTAAGAAGTGAGTTGAGAAGGTTTCAAAATCTTAGATTAGAAACAATGTGGAGAGCTTACAGGGCGATAGTAGAAGGATCGTGGCTTCCTTTTTTCGAATAGTTGGACATTGAGAGCTTCCAACACTGAGGAGGAGAAAGTGCTAGTATTGAGACATAAGAATTATTAGTTAGCAGGGCCAATAGATTAGCCCTTTCAGTTGGGAGAATAGCAAACACATGATCAATCAGATAAGAGAGGAAAGGCAATTACAAATTGCTAGAGAATGAAAGATTTGTCTAGTAGGAGAACCAAGGAGGTGTAGCGCACTTTCCTTTGAATGTTGAAAGCCACTTGCTCGGCGAAAGTATCCCTGCAAACGAATTCTAGCTGAAATAAAATAGCGATAGTATAGGAGAACGAGATTTTTCCACACAACCAAAATCATAGCACCGTCTCTAGCCTAATATGCCAGAGAAAAGCACGATCAACCAACTATTAGAGGAAAGAAAGATTTAGTTTAGAAGGAATGAATGAGGAAAAATTTAGCTGAATAAGGAATGAACCTGCTCATCCCATCAACATACAGCTCCCTCTTATCTTTTAACTTATACATCCATCTTAATCCATGAGGATAGCCAAATTTGCCATCATCGCAACTTGTAAACCTTTACAGTAAGTCCCTGTCTAATATTTATACATGGTATGGAACAGCCACTTAAACCTAAGAAATCTTACGGACACAAACATTCTTCATTTCCATTAATAAATACTTTCATTTTCATTGATTAACTATTATTATTTTATTAATTATATTATTATTATTATTTATTATATAATTATTATAATTATTATTATTATTATTATTATGTATTATTATTTATTATTATTATTAATTTATTGAGACTAAGGAATCAAAAATTTTGATCCCTAAAATAATTTCGGGAGGTTGACCCCCGAACCCTCCTTCTACAGCCTTATATGTATATATATATATATATATAACTTGATATATATAATATATTATATAATATATATATATTATTTTATATATTTATATATATATATATTATATATATATATATATAATATATATACATATATATATATAATAATATTATATAAATATAATATATAAATATTATATATATTATATAATATATATATACTATATAATTATATTATTATATATTATATATAATTATTAGATATATATATATAGCCCTATATATATATATATAATAATATAATAATTAATATAT
The DNA here is from genome assembly GCA_015478945.1 of Trachelipus rathkii. Taxonomy (NCBI): domain Eukaryota; kingdom Metazoa; phylum Arthropoda; class Malacostraca; order Isopoda; family Trachelipodidae; genus Trachelipus; species Trachelipus rathkii. Next base: position 42,768 of record JABUQX010012777.1, on the reverse strand, counting down.
ATATATATATATATAATATATAGATATAATGATATATAATATATATATTAATATTATAATATATATATTATATATATATATATACTATTATATATATATACTATATGTTAATATTATATATATATAATATATATATATATAATAATATAATATAAATATATATATATATATTATATTATATTATATATATATATATACCTTATTATATAATATAATATATATATATATATATAAATAATATAGTAATTAATATATATATATAATATATTTATATATAATATATATATTTATATAATATATATATAAAATTATAATATTATATATTATATAGAGAGAGAAGAGAAAGAGAGAGAGAGAAAATTTTAAAAATAGTTCTTTTTCAATTATCGTCATCTATCTCATCTTCATCCCGGTGAAACTTCTCTAATCGTCATATCATCGCACGCAAAAATTTTCATAATCGTCCATCACTAAGTATAATTATATATATATATATATATATATATATTATTATATTACTATATTATAATTAAATATATACTATACAGTATATATTTATATATATACGTATGTATATATATATATATGGAGTGATACGATTATAGAAATGTGACCGATACATGACCGATGTCGATTAGAGCAAATTTCACCGATGACGATGACGATGACGATTAATTGAAAAAAACTATTTTTAAAATTTACCTCTCTTCTCTCTCTCTCTCTCTCTCTCTCCTCTCTCCTCTCTCTCTTCATATATATATATTATATAAATATAGATATATATATATATATAATATAATATATATATATTATAGATATATAATATATATAATAGACGATATATATAATATAATAATAAATATATAATATATAATAATATATATTTATATAATATAATATATATATATAATAATATATATATATAATAATATATTATATATATAATATATATAATAATATATATATAATTATATAGTAATGTATTCTGATTCCTTATACTATCTATGGCTAGGTAAGCAGTTAAGCAAGTCTTCTAGTGATATTTATTTTCGCCCAATGTGGGACTTTTAACAAACAAACTCAATTCACAAAACAAGATCCATATAAAGAACACCTAGGAATAATAAACTTTTGATAATAAAAATACATAAAAAGAAATCTAATTGCTGGAATTAAATGAAAGTATTAATAATTACTAATGAAATACATATTTGCTTGAGAAACATGTGGTGGCATGATTAGCATTCATAGACATAAAAACAATACATCAAAAACATATTTACCTGAGCTTCTATTCCCATCTAAATATTTACCTGAGGCTTATCCATCTAAATACATAAAAATCATGTCTCATTAATAATTACATAATGTTAATTAGAATAATATTCATGATACACGAAAAGAATATTCACATTTTATCATACTCTTATAGCAATACAATCCATAATCATAAACTTCTAGCTTCGCTTTATTATTGGAGCTTGTTCTTTTATTAGATATAAAATGTTAATATCACCGAAAGTATAATTATTAAGCATACCGAAGAATGGATATTTAACAATACATTCTTTATATGTAATAATATATATATATATATATTTATAATATATATATAAATATAAATATATATATTTATATATATATATATATATATTGGTGATGGGTCATCTCTATTCACCATATTTATCAATTTCCGCCAGATAAACTGTATCAAGCACACAGGAATATTTCATATATATATATTAATATATATATTTATATAAAATATAAATTATATATAAATATATATATATATAATATATTATTTATATATAGATAATATAATGACAGTAGAGAGTGAAAAGAACCAATTCGCACAAGCGTCACTTTCACTCTACAGTACCAAGCAGCAGCGACTGAGACGGCCCTTGTCAGGATGCAAAGATCAATCCTTCCAATGCACTTCAAATACAAAACCCATGATGGAATTCTATTGGTTCGTCTTTACGAGCAAAGAGAAAGGCGGAAGCCTTTTTCTAACGACCTATTTTCGATATATTTGGGGATTCACAGAAAACGTCTAAAACGTTTTGAATCTAATTTACAAAATATGAATACATTCAACTAAAGTACTATACGTAGATAATAGTCCCCTCCCCGGAAAAAATCATTACTTAAGGATATTTTCTAATTCGAAAAGTCGCTGATTTTCAGAGAAGTAATAGCTCAGTTTAAGAAGAGCATAGGAGGTCTGATAAAGACAAACGTGAGAGATTGGAGCTGGGTCGAAAATATCTCAACAGTATTTAATGGGGCTGGTGCTGGGCAAAGATACGTACGTTACAGTTGGTACAGTGACGTGCGACGAGCCAAGACTGACATAGGTGCTTTGGGCAGGCTATTATCCCAAAGAAATCTTTTCGTCCAAACGAAATACGCAATGACAAGAACTATGATGAAAAAGATCGTTGCCAGAAGTCCTCTCCAATATGGAAGAATTTTTATCTGGGGAAAAATACGCCTGTAAGGAAGGGTGCACTGTTTTTGATTAATTGATCTGTCTTTGATTCCAATGAATTTCTTTTAAGGTTTGAAACTTAGGGAACAAAACAGAAGAAATTTTTGTTATTCCACGTAGATAAGAAGTCAATTAAACTCATCAGAATGAGTAATCAAGAAAAGGAATTATGTTCTTTTCAAGGGATGAATAGGGTCTTAAACTTGAAACTTAGAAGAGATTGAAAAGCAACATCCTTGAGAATTAGTAAAGACATATCATAGACATGCTGATAGAATGGGTTTGCTCACATGCAATCGAAGCCCTAGTTTTCTGAAAAAGAAAATCAGTGAAGTGTCCGTAAAAGCAAACTAGTATAAGTTCTATAGACTTATATTCCTGCGATAGGGCAGTTGAAAATCATTAGTAAAATTCCAAAAATTAAGATAGAAACAAGACTGATCATCAATGGAAGCAAACACTTGGGACTGGGGCAAACTGCTAGTTGTCCTAAATGTCTACAAAGATCATGGGCTGATATCTTTAAGTAAGTTACTCCGATTACGCTAATTGACAAAGAATAACATTTGGCGTCGTTTATAATGACTCAACTATGATATGTCAGAGAGTGGGTAGAAAAGTATTAGTTGAGGAAACGAATTTCTCTATTGAGATAAAAAGAATTAATATTAGTCATAGGCTAGTTCAGATTGATAGTCCAAGAATAAGCAGAAAAGTTTGATAAGTTTTGTTTTAAGATATACGTTGAAGTTAGTTCTTTGTCATTTCAGTTACAAAAGGCAATAGGAAGATGGGAGAAAAAAGTTGAGAGTTTTTGTTTTTAGCGAGTTGGAGTGAATTTATCACTAATTGGTGGATTTGATACGGTTTGTTCAATTAAATTTATTAACGCCCTGATGCTTCCCAATTGGTTTATTATATTGTGCGTAGCACCTAGACTATTCTGAAACTCTATCAATTTTTGTAAGCTATCCCTGAAATTTATTAAAGTACGGTATTCGCTTTCAATTGTTCCTTTAATTCAGTAATCAATAAATTTGAGGTGGAGGCATAATTACCTAAAATGTTGATCTTTTTTCGAAGTAGTTTTACCTGTTTATCGGTAGCAGTGCCAAAAAGAATGTTGAGGACGTCTCCTCCAAATTCAAAAGCGGCTCGCTTCCTTTTTGATCTTGCAGAGATCCAAGGCAGTTCACTTTACTTCGTTCAATTTCTGGGCTAACACTTTTACGTCGAAAAAATGTCATAAGTTTAATTCCCATTTGTGAGGCCCGTTTGATGTTGAAACATTACGAAACATGTTTCGAACAGGTAGTAATATATTCTTTACGTGGTACCAGTTTAGTCTCTTAATGATAGTTTCTTTGATGTTTCTGAAAGGACATTTCTAAGAGATAACCAGATCAGATATCCTTCTATGAAGTTACTCTCCTGTACGATATAAACTTAAAACAGAGAATCTTTCTTTTCTTTTTTATTATGAGTTCTTTTGCATGTTATACAATGAGATACAAACCAAAGCTGTTATCCAAATTCATCGGGGAAATATTTAGAACTTATATACTTTCTTGGTTTTGAAATTTGTAAATCCCTAGTTTAATGAATATTTTAAATGAATTTTATTAAACGTTCCTTTTATTGTTAAACTAAATGTTTTCTTAATTAATCGAGTTAGTTGACTTAAAATCTAAATGTAAGAGTTTTAAACTCAGTTGTATACTGCTTAATACTTAACGGTTTATTTACTAGTTAGTGATATTACACTTACTTACTAGCAATTAGTTCTTACTTACTATTCCCTTACGTACTACTAGCATTAAGTGGTTACTTAGCTATACTTGTCTTACTTTACTATTTTTTTGTTTTCTAATAAAAATTTTTGGATTTTCTATTTTGTATTTTATTTTTTTATATTAAAATTGCTGTCCCCCCCCTTGTTCTGAGAGTGAAACATATTTTTAAAAGGTTTCTTTATATATAAAAAATGAGTAAAACTAGAACTGAATTAATCTATCCTAAGATTTATCGAATCTATATCTAAATTCTAAGATTAGATTTCCTATGAATAAGTATTAATCCCGACTAATTTCTTAAATTGTAAGGAATGTATACTAATCCAGCTAATTTTCTTAAAATTATAACGATCGTCGTCTAATCCAGTCTAAGGTTTTTCCTAATCCACTAAGTATTTCTTAACTAAGAAAAAATTTTTTTTAGTACAGACGCGAAGCGAAATGTACTTTCATCAAGTCCTTAAAATTAAAAGTATCCTTCTTAGACTAACAGAATAAGAAGAATCCATTCTACAAACTAAAGAATTTCTCTTAAATTTCCTTATACAAATATATACAGAATGGGATAATAGTAACCAGAGCAAAGACCAAGTTTTTCCTCCACGGACTGTGGTGTTCAAATCCAATTCGACAGGGAGTGACAGGGTTCCTTAGTCTCCGTTTGTCAGCTTGCCTTCGGCTGTGCTGTTAAAGCTTTCCTTCATCCCTTGTTTGACCATTCGGGTAGACTCGGGTGTAGACTCTAGGACCATTGAACAGATATATGCCGCTTAAGAGGTCCTGTTCCTGTATCGGAATGAATACGCTTAGGATGTATCCACGACGGGAAATGGGTAGTGCCATTCTTTTACTGGAAGGAGAATTCACTGGGGAATTTTCTTGGAGGGTCCACCTAGCTCCTATACACCTCACCTTCGTCTGCGATGTGGCCCTGAGAAATTTCTGAACAGGATTACTAGGGAAATCTCTTTTAAATAGGGGATAAAGATGGATTACTAAACTCCTTTCTCCCCACCGCAGGTGATGAGTTTTGGAAGTCAACTTTGAGTGGAACACTTAAATTCAACGTTCTGGACGAGCTCTTCCGACTAACTACATCGCTTACCTTCTTCTTCTACAAATCTCATGAAATAAACTTTCTTCTTCCACAGTTACTTTCTCTTAGGTTCCATGGGTCGTGTTGCACCGGAATTGCGATGGCTCCAAGAAATTCGTACTACTCGGTACCGGCTGATGGGGGGAATAGAGTAAGGTTAAATGTCCTCTGCTGAATTGTGGCGTGGATGGGGGATGGTAAGTAGCTGGTGCCGGACTGAATTGTGGCTTGATTGGAATTTGGAAAGAATATGGGGAAGACATTTGATCTGTGGGAGGAGAAATTTCTTCCACTCATCATACATTCTTTCTATTCTTCTCTTCTTTTGCTTTCTTCGTCTTCTTCTGCTCCTCCTCTTTTTCCTCCTCTTCTCCTCTTTCTTTTCTTCCTCAGAAGGGACTCCTGGTCTCTTCTCTGTCTTTCCTCAATTTTCCCTTTTTTTCTTTGGAACCTTAACATTTCTTCCACGCGTTGGGATTCCAAACTCATCGTTTCATAAATCCAAAGCTGTGATTCAGTAACTTTTTCTGCTGGGACCACCTTAACGTTGTCAACATGGACAGAAGTCTCGGCACGAATCTTAAACAAACACACCATCACTTAGTTCCTCTTAAACAGTCGGACAAATATCCCGTCAAACTGAATTAGCTCGTGAACTTTGAATGGCTTTGACGCTCTGACAAGACGTAATCTTCCTATTTGAACATCTTTTGCTTGCTCTTTATGTGGTCCTCCAAAATTTTTTGGTTTCCGCTTCTAATTCTCTCTTGCCAAATCCTTAGATAAATCGATCCTTTTCATACTATTCGTATCTACTTCGTCCGAAATATGAATCTCATTCATCTCTGACGATCACAAAGGGTCATAATCAGGCATCTCGTAAGGGAGCCTCTTTATGTAACCATGTAACAGGAAGTGGGGTGAAGACCCTATAGATCGATTATAGATAGCGATTTGGGCAAAGCTCAGGTATTTATCCCAATCTCGGTGGTTTGCATTCACTAGTGTCGCAGCAAAATTCAATAATCAGCATTATCTTCTACCAACACCATTTTGGGGAGGCTTTTGTAAAGAAAATCTCTATCTTCTATATCCTTCCACGCCTACATAGTCCTTAAACACCTTGCTCGTAAATCCAAGCATTGTCAAGACAAGCATGAGGGGGCCGCTATGCCTACATATGACCCTCTCTTGTAATGCTCTGGCACATTCTTCGCTCTTCTCGTCGCAAGCACAATCGACAATCGCGTCAAAACGTCGCAAATACTACAGATTATTTGCTCCGATCTACAAGAAGTTTAATTTTCTCAATACTGATCAACATGAACCGTGAGAAGGTGTGTACGGCAACCATCTATTAATCTCTGCGACAGGGGGTCTAGGACCCTTTGTTCTGGCGCACGACACACATTGACTACAATTCCTTGAACCAACTTTTGAACCACATGGTGTAAATGTATTTTCTCAAAACCTTACTCTCTTTTCTATCTTGCTGACCACCTGTCCACCAGCTAGTGAAGCTGCACTGTCATTCACACTTAAATCATACTATCTGACATTACAATCATAAGGTTTTCTTCCACAGCGTGTTAAGATGTCCTTTTATTAAAGTGTGTGTGGTATGGGATTCTCTTCGGCCATTACCAATTTTCCTACACGGGGACATTTCTTTTCTTTGATGAAATTTTCCCGACTCAACGCGGCAACCGATTCGCGGGGAAATGTTTCTGTGGTCGCTCTCTCTACTTCCTCTGCTCTCTTTTTTCGCTGTTCTTTGACAGGAAACATAGATGCTCGTATGCCTACTCAAATATCGGGCCTCCCCGTGCCAACCGTTTCTTTCCCTTTATTTATCAACACTATGGGTGCGTGAGAACTGTTACCAAGAGATTCCACATCGCAACGCCTAAACGGGTCCGTCTGCTGCTTATTTCTAAAATAAAGCAGAGAGTCCTTGTTGTCGTGATGATAGTACCTTATAGCGAAGATTGTTTCTTAAACTTTGCAAGCCAGAAACACCTCGCTAACACTCTTTTTCCATCGTATCATAATTAAACCTCACTGCCCTATGCGTCGTGCTCTCCTCCACCCACACGACAACATACACTTGTCTTCTCCCCCCACCTCACTCGCTCAGTTGTTTTAACGCTACTACCACTCCTCCTATTCCCCGTAATACTGGCACCTGCTACTTCACGAAATCTCCTTGCCCTATAATCAGGGAAAACTTACGTTGTCTCGGCTTCCACCTCACAACCCTAACGTCTCTCTTTCAAATCCCCTCCCGCTCGCTCGTAAAGCCTTTTGCTCTGTCTTTCCGTCCAAAGAAACCGACACCATTTTCCTTCTCCCAATCCTCACAAACCCTCTCCTGTGCTATCCCCCCCCCCCCTCGCGGCATCCAGTCCTTTCACGAGAATGCCAAAACATAAGAGAAGAACCCCACAACCCCTAGCCCTCGTCTCCCCTCACCATTTGTAGCCCCCGCGGGAACAACACTCTTCACTTCTTTCTCTGCCGAATTCTGGCTAACCATACTCTTCCTATATTTCGCGCCTCAGGTTAACAAAATCAGCCGCTGATTGTAAGGAATAGCCTTCCACTTCTAGCATAATTTTTATTCTTCACGCTCTCATTTTCTCTGAAGCCAGTCCAAATACCTTCCATCTAAATTTCAAATGTTCCTCCACTGTTCCTCACCCCAGATCAAAAACCGTCAAGATAGACTGTCGACGTTCCCTAAGAGGTGTTCAAGGCATTGTCCATGTGCGGCATAACACATGCTAGGAGCTATTCTTACTGTGCCCAACATCAAGCACTGGACACCAAAGCCCTTTCCCTTCTCCCAAATCATCAGTTTCTGTCCCTCCTCTATCTTCTAAGGCGTTATACGCTCCTCAAAAATCTTACGGATGTACACCGTATTACCCCCTAGCGTAAAAATCTCGTCGATTCAAGTCAAGTGGAAACCACGTATCCATCTGACACGCCTACTGGGAGCTGAGCCCGTCCTGTAAATCCAGATCCACTCTCGTTTTCGGTGCTTATTTTTACCACAACCAGCAACTCCGGAAGAATGCTGTACCCAGCTTTATCGTACCCCTTTTCAGTTGCGGCAATCGGTGAATCATCGAATGTCCTGCACCAGTACCGGCCTCGGTAACTGTATTGTTTAACGAAAAATGACTTCGGGGCATCGTTTGGTACAAGCTTCAATCTTAAATTCTTAAATCGGCACTCAGACTGTACAGCATCCATCACTCTGAGTGCCACATAACATGGTAGTTCATGAGGTAGCTCTAACAGTCCTTCACATGTACTCTGGCTTTTCACCGAAGACATTCCTTCATCCTCTTTCGACACCTTCCTTCCTCATGATTCTCTCTTGTAACACCCCCTCTAACTCTCGTCGTCGTGAGACCTTTTGAGCACGTGGCTAACATTAGAAGAAACGTTCTCTGTGTCCTCTTACGTCTGTGCCTCTCCGGATCTGTTTGCTAATTATCGGATACCCTTCTCCTATGGTCGCACCTTTGTGCAGGCTAATCAATTGGTCACTCAAATTGATATAACTGCAGATAACCGTTTATCCCTCACTGGCGCTTAACTGCATGGGCCAACATTCAACAGGCGGTCCCATGGTGAAAAGCTGGATGTCATTAAGCACTCCCTCCAGCTCAAAATCATCTGAGTTTCAGTCGATTATAGTATCCGCATGATTGACTTAGTAAAAAACAGTCTTCTCAATTACCTTCAGATCTATTAAACTCTTCATCCATCATCAAATAACCATCTTCCATGGTAATTGCTCTCCAAAATTTCCAAATCTTCGGATTGGCCCAAATTTTCTTCCATAGCTGAGGGAGTGTGCTTGAGTCGGGGTCTGGCCCCTCGGGAATCAGCGCTGCGATGAGTGAGGGGTGGGTTCCGGAAGCCCACTTGGTCCCTTTTCATCTTGTCTGGCTCCCCTTGAGCTTCTCCTTTCAAGGCAGTTTCCCTGTCTCTTTTCCTCTGTATAGGCGCTGGCAGCTTCTTCGAAGTCCGAACTGAAGAGGTTGTCTTCCCTCTCTGGGACATAGACAAATCGACCTTCCTATAGGAGCGAGGTTCATCCGCGGCGTTTACGTTTCTAACTGGCCTGGCGGCCTCCCTATGAGAAAGATGCTTATCCGCGTTGCGTACGTTATTAACTGGCAAGGCGGCCTCCCTACGAAAAAGATGCTGATCCGCGTTGCGTGCGCTTTTAGCTGGCAAGGCGGTCCCTTTAGGAAAAAGATGCTTATCCGCAGCATTTGCGAGTTCGTGTAGCAAACATTGGGTTCGAATCCTTTGTTCCCCCCCCTCTCGACCCTCGGGCCGGGGGCAACTCTCCTCCTTTTTCTTAGGTCCCTTATTACTCAAGATTCCCCAGAAACTTCTCTAAACCAAATAAATTCACAGAGTGATCGGCAAAGATCGGAATTCTACCTCATCTATCTTCCTTGATAGACATCTGTGCAGAAAAGAAGTTCAAAGTTATGGGAATGTTAGACAAAACATTGCTACCTAAAAGAATATCCCAACTATTCTCTCCATCGTTATCACTCCACTTGGATTAGTGAGGTAAGCTTTTATGTAGCGAATGTACAGTTGTATTTCTCCTTTTAAAGACCGTTGGCATTACTGTATCACCCCGGTTACTTATCTAAATCGCTCTTACGAGGATTGCCTTTAAAGTTTCCCTCCTTATTCCAATTCGTTTGACCGCGGGCGTGACGATTACGGAACACAGAACTTGGTTCAACCAAAACTTTGTCTTTCGTCTGCCTACTACCTTAAAGATGGCAGCAAAGATAGATATGTTGTAAAGTGTGCGTCCCAGTCTAAAAGGTTGCTGCACGACTTCTTTTCCTTTCTATTTCGCCTAGCTTCCCATCTTTTCTCTCTATCTTTAAACTTTTTCTTTACACGTTCCTCTCCTTGCCCGATTCTAAAAATTTTCATTCTCTATCCTACCCTGAGATGAGAAAGTTCTTCTTCATACATCCTATCATCAACTCCACTTCTTCATTCCGCCTCGGAAATCCTCGCTGCTCTCAGCCATACCACTCTCCGTGTCTTACCTTCCCATCCGAGTGGGCTTGGACCCTTTCTTCTTCTTGGAGAAGGTCCTGGACCCTCGCCTGTCTGGGTTGTAAGACTCTAGCTTTCCCGCTCTTACTCCTTTTTCCATATCGAACTTGCTGTTGTATGGAGTGAACATCAGCGGGGTTTCTGGGGTAGGTCTCCAGGGCGGTGCTCCTCTACACTTAGGCTGCGACCCCCTTCGGTGGTATGCCATGCATTCTCGGCAGTACGGCCATTCCCAGCGGCAAGCTTGGGACGAGTGACCCACCGTCTCACAAAAGAAGCACACAGGATGTTCTCTTAACTCCTGGGCGGACATCTTCTTTAGGAAGCCCTTAAACTTCGGTGTGGCATACCCTGTCTTCAACTCTTCTCTTTTCTTTTGAAAAGTATTCAACTTCACCTCATCCCTCCTCCTTTGAGGAGTGTAGCTGGGTTTCACCTCCTCTCCCCTCCTTTGAGGAGTGTAATCGGGTCTCGCCTCCTCCCTTCCCTTCTCCTCATACCTTGACTTCATTGGTTCCCTGTATGAATTATTAACTCCAACCCCTTGTCTCCCTCCCGATTCTCCTTTGGCCCAAAACACCTTAGTGGTGCGGCCCTCATTTGGCCTTCTATATTCATCTTTCAATAATGCTCCATTGGAAATTTGAGATAACTTTTCTATCAATTCATTTAAGCTCATCTCAGTATCAAATACCCTAAGGATCTTCTCCCGTAATCTCTCTCCGTCTTTCCTTTCATTCACGTTCTGGATGATCTTCCCAGTAACCAAGATGTTTATCTGCCTTGCGTTGAACATTGCCTTATCATCTAGAATCGTGGGACGCCTCTGGTATTGATATATATGCCGTTCTTTCACCACCTCTAACCACAAAATCTTAGTACCAAGAATTTACGCCCCTTCATAGTCTCTCCTTCCCCTTCAATATCTCCAAGAAGTCCAAACCAGAGCTCGAAACAATCGGTTTTCTTTTCACTCCGAGCTGTAGATAGTCTTTAACTGGGTGAGAATAATCTGCCAATTAGGAATTTGGAATAACTATTATTCTCTCAGAATGTATTTCCTAGCCTCGCTGTTTTGGTCTGAGGGATATAGCAGACTTGGCAAAAGTGATCTTTTGACTTTCAGTTAATGGGCCTAAAGCACTAGCTTTTTCATTCAAAGACGGACGAATCTGAGTACAAATACCTTTCCTATGTTTCGTTTTTAGTTGCCATAAATAATTTCAAATTCTTGATCTTGCGAAAAGCGTGTTAAACAAATTAGTTTGTGATTAATAAGACTAATGGTGGAGCATATAGGGTAACCTTTCCATTCCCCTGATCGAAGGATATGTTGTTAGGCATGATTTGTGGTTAGCAGATATGTGGTTAAAGCATTTGTAGTTCCAGTGCATGCCGTAGAATTAGGATGGGGCATCGTCCCCGTGTAAAACCATAATTTGAATGTCTGTCTCTGGGCACTTTCGTTGTTTATGTCCCAAGAACTCCTCCTTGTGAGACGTTTGTTGTTGAGCGTGTTAGCCCAGCCAGGGTTTGTGCCGATCCTCAATGCTTCTTCTGATCGTGGGGCCCATCAGTCCCTGGGAGGTGTTCGGTATTTTTGCACCTTCCCACTTTCTTTCTTCTAGAGGTTGTGTTGTGCGAATCCACCCCAATCCTACCACTTTACTTATTTAGTAGTAGTGTCAACAGTAGCAGACTTGAGCTGTAGATTTAAAGTGTTGTCTAAAGCAACCGTTTTTTGCATGTATGGTGGAGTTTCGACCTTCTGAGTTGGTCTCCTCTCTCGGATGTCTTGGGGCGTTAGGCTAAAGAATGCGCTGTATGGGTTCTGACTGGTGCTCGGCAACAGAGGATCTAAAATAGAAGGGTTCCTTGTGGGAGGTTCTTGCCCCCCTTCTGTAGTGGGCGTCTCGCCAGTGCCCCCCCCTAAATTTACTTGTCCCTGCCCCTGACCTTCGTCAGTTCCATTTCTATTCAGATCGAGGTTCTCATCCTCGTCTCCTTCGTTTTCGTGGTCATTATCCCCTTGCTCATCGTGGTCGAGAGGCTTCTCATCTTCCTCATTTCCCCCTCCCTTGGCCCCTCCGTTGGCGCTCGGGGTCACCTTTGTGGCCCACGCCCATCGAACCAAATAAGAGAGTACGAGAAACAATAAGCACAAAACCCAACCAATTAAAATGGTAAAATCCACCATTTTGTTTTTTCGTAATCACAAAATAATGCACAATATGTCCGTATGACACTTAACTATCTCTACTGTATACGGG
>JABUQX010012777.1:0-25000 GCA_015478945.1 Trachelipus rathkii | reverse complement strand
GTCAATAGAGTGGGGTTCCTCAGGGTTCTGCCTTATCTTCTACTTTATTCTTACCTTTCATTAATGATCTTCTCACTGCACATCTAACTCTATCCACGTCGTATTTCCGATGACTACACCCTTCGTTCTTTAACTCATATCAATTCTACTCCCCACTGTTTACTTCGAATTGACCTCTCGCCTTAATCTTCCCGATTTAAATTCTCGTGATGAATAGAAAATACACTTTGTGAAATCAAGTTATTTAAAACCCCAACTTTTACAAATCTCCTTCTCCAAATTACCTTCTAACTTTCCTGTCCTCTTTGACGGTTCTGGCGTCTCTCCTGTTGACAATGTAAAACATCCTTGGCCTAACATAACCAAAAAAATGTCTTTAAAGTCTCTCATCACAATGTTTGATAGGGTGGCCTCAAAGAACTGGAAGTTCTGTTTAGACTGTGAGAAATTTCCTCCTTTTCTCAGTTGCTCCGCTTTACAAAGGTCTCATCCGCCCATGTATGGAGTACTGCTCTCATATCTGGGGGGGGGGGGCTCTGTTTCACCCGGCTTTTTGGACAGGATCGAGTCAACGGCAAAAAGCTTATTAACTGTTCGCACTTGTCCCAGTTCACTCTATCTTTGCAAGGCCGATGTTTGGTGCTTTAATCTCATATCCTATAGTACCGGCAGCGGCAGTGCTCGAGGGAACTTATCACTCGCGTACCACCTTTACGACGCCTTCGTTGCACAATAGGTGCTGTATCTTCGCAAGAGTATTGTGTTGACATTGGTAACTCCAGGCTGTTGCTGTGGTGCTTCCTTCTTTCCCACCACCTCTGTTTGTGAATTCTCTTCCATCTTCTGTGTTTCCAGTTGAATTTAATCCCCTCACTTTAAAGCCTGCGTCTTTGCTCATATGCGTAATTTTCGCTAGAGGGTGAACTTTGAGAGTACTACACCCCCTCTTGAATAGGGCTCTGCCCGTGAGAGGTGGGAGGTGACAACTGTAAAAAAAATCCTTGAATGAGGCAGATATGTGGCAAATGAACTGGAATCTCCTATTCCCCCCATTCCAAAACATACATTCAGATCTATCCAGAAAATTCGGTACTCTTTTCAACTACCCTCAGATGGGATCATATGTCGCAACCATCCAAATTTTGATCTTTTCAAACTTAAATTTAACCTTTAGACTTCTATTACCAAACACACAAAATCTACCATAGCTCTCTACCACAACTCAATCATCAGATTGCAAATCCCTCTATCCCCCTCTCATTCCTTTTCCCACAAAGCAACACAAACACATTTCACACCACACCCTCAAATGGGTTTATATGTATTATATATATATATATATATATATATAGATATATATATATATATATATATATATATATTATATATATTAGTTATATATATAAATATATATAATATATATATATATATATATATATATATATATTATATATATAATATATATATATAGAAATTATTATTATTATATTATTATTATTATTATTATTATTTTATTATTATTAATATATTATTATTATTATTATTATTATTATATATGAGTTTCAATATTATTCAAAATTCTTAAATATTTGTTCAATTAATCGGCAAAATAATCGGCGAAATTTGCCGATGACGATGACGATGACGATGTAAAAAAATATGCCGTTTTGCCGATGACGATGACGATGACGATTAACGTCCATCACTAATATATATTATATATATATATATATATATATTATATAGATATATATATATATATACCGGTATATAATTATATATATATATATATATATATATATAATATATATATAAAACATATATATATTATATATTTATTATATATATAATATATATATATATATATATATATATATATATATATATATATATATGTGAGCACACTGGTACCCAACTAAACTAGCTGATGAATTCAGTTCTCGTAACACTTCAAGAGAAGAATTAGGAATTCGGCCCGAAAATATGAGAAAGATGATGAATTGGAAACCCAGTCCACAGATTATGTTCCAAAAGAATGATTTGTGGTTCCAACGCACGGAAATGAAAAGACCTGTGGTTCCAACCCAGGGACCTATATAGAATATTTCCTTTTGAAATATGTTACATAATACATATTTACTTTTGTTAAATATAATAATGATTAATTTAACAAAACTGCAAAATTAAGGGAATTGCATTTAAACTTACCCTATGACTTCAAAGAGTGATTAATTTATATCCAGTTACAATGGTAACTAATTAGAATCTTTTACGAATTCTTATCTAAAAAAAAAGAATATATCAGCATAAATCATTCAAATTTAAATAACTATTAAATCTAACGAAGAGGAAAGAATATATATACAGTATATTAGTAATAAAGTTATTTATACAAAATTGGAAATAACTGAAGTCAATAATAAATGAAAAAATGAATCTAGAACTTGAAATGTATTTATACATTTCGCCTATTGCTGAATAAGTATCTTCATCATGTAACTAGAGTCCTAGATTATCTCATTAATCGATTGGTAAAGCCGATGTATAGTGGTGAGTTTGTTGGGAATTGACTTTCTGGGAGACCTAAAAAAAGTGGATCGAGCCATTAAAAGAGTGTCTGAAGAAATGGAATGGAATTTAGCAGAAGGCAGAAGAACGGTTCATAATAAGAGTGAATTGCATGGTTTTTGTGAGAGGGAATTTGTTGTGGGCCTGACCCAAGGGATGAATCTTTATACATTGACGAGATTCCACAGTGGGTGACTTGTCACAGTGTTGTGAAAGCTTCAGGGCGGATTTTGGCCGTGACGGTCTTACACTTAAAGGGTATGAGGGTGGATTGTGGTTGGACTTTCTTCTTCGATTCAGGTCATTGTCTCCTTTTGTTTCTGGTGCATGTTTGTGCACCCGACCCTCACTTCTGGAGAACCAACTGGCAGCTGATTATTATTATTATTATTATTATTATTATTATTATTATTATTATTATTATTATTATTATTATTATTATTATTATTATTATTATTATTATTATTATTATTATTATTATTATTATTACTTGCAAAGAAAATAGTTTTTGAAAATTTAGATTTGAGACAGAACTACATTTAAATACTAATAGACTTAAAAAAGATATTATAATTATTATTACTTGCAAAGAAAATAGTTTTTGAAAATTTAGATTTGAGACAGAACTACATTTAAATACTAATAGACTTAAAAAAGATATTATAATAAATTGTAAACTCTTGTTTTTGTTTTCAGGTATCTTCCATTAACCATTTAAACGGTGCCTTCAGCGAGCTTCAGTCTTTCTCACAATATCATCCATCAAGAGGCTATTGGTGGCAGACTCCAAAACAGAACCAAGATACTAGTGAAACTCAAAAAAAAGACACTGAAAAAAAGGTACCGGTATTGTGTTAATAATGAAAAAAAGGTACCAATTTGGTATGTAACCATGGTGTTTTGGTTGCTTGCATAGTGACAGTTAATGTTTTAATAATAATTATTATAAGTGAAGAAGTTCTGGTTGTAATTTGTTAGGGAACAGTTCCATGTTGGGTATGGAATCCTTTTCTCATCTTTTGAAAAATAGGTTTTAGTTGACATTGGTAGATAGGATATAGTAAGTAGTGGTCGAGGATTGTTTATTTGTTTCTTTGGAATGTTTAAAACCATTTTATGCTTTGTTGGAATGGAATCACTGCATTCATGACAAGGACATTTTATCACGGATTTTCTTGTAGGAAATACTTATTTACCTTCTAATCTTTTTCCCATGGAGATTTTACCATTTTCTAAAGGTGTTTTGCAAGTATATTCTTTACTATGGACTTTAGATCCCCTAGCCAGGAGATACATGACTGACTACATGTGCTCAATGCTCGCCAGAAGACTGATATTTTGTTGGGTTCCTTCCTATGTGGAAATAAAAGGCAAAGTTTATGCAGATTCCACAGAATGAGCAACAAGCAAAAATCTTCCAGTTGCTCCACTTCCTCTCACTTATCGGTGCTTCTATAATCTCCCTAAATGTACCTTTAAGAAACTTACTTTCAATTGTAAAAGCAAACATATAGGGATAGTCCTTGCTCGACTCTGTGTGGCCATTCAAGGCTAACCTATTTTTATCGCATGATAGACAACTGATGTTCTAAATAAGAAACTCTTGACAAAGGCCTCACACTGTACAACCTGGTAGAATGTCAGCGCAATGAAGTTCATTTTTCATTACTTTTTCTTACTGTGTGTGCTTCAACAAAATTGCAAGAACATATAGATGCACAGAAAATAAAGAATCGTTGGGAGGCAGAAGCCCTGGTCGAGAAAACTCTTTAGATTATGTAAGTAATGGATAAAAAAAAATAAGTGAATGTACCTACATCTTTAAAACTTTTCACCGGTTCGACGCCATATATGGTAAGAAGGTGACATATGGTAGGAAGGTGACTGGTGGAATTAAATCCCTGGTGGATGCAAAAGGACTAAGTCTTGAGTGGGCAAGGGTTTTGCATGAGGGTATGTTGTTTCCTGTATTAATGTATAGTAGTGAAACTATGGTCTGAAATAAAAGGTATAGATCTAAAGTACATTCTTTTCAGATGGACAATCTTAGTGGCGTGTTAGATTTAAGAAGAATTGATAAAGTGGGGAATGAAAGTACTATCGAGTCTTGTGGTGTGGAGAAAGGCTTAAATGAGAGAATAAGCGAGAATACGCTAAGATGGTTTGTTCATATGGAATGGATGAATGATAGTGGGTTCGTTAAGCGGATGTATAGTGGTGAGTGTTCTGAGAATCTGACGGCTGGGAGACAGAGAAAAAGGTATTGAGTCTAATTGATAGGATAATGCTCCTAACGTAGATATGAATGTTTGGCAGAGCGATAGAAAGGCGTTAATAATCTGTATGTTATTTATTGAGTGATGGTTTGTGATGGGGGTATGTGTTGTGGCTTTTGTCCCAGGGGTATGAACCTCCCACTTGCGATGATGCTCCACTCCATCTCCTGAGGGTCCTATTTATATATATATATATAATATTTATTTTATTATTATATTTATTTATTTATATATATAATATTATTTTGTTAATATTTATATTTTTTATATTATTATTGTTATATAGTATTTAGATATAATTATATATATAGTATATATTTATTTATATTATTTATATTTATTTTATTTATATATTTTTTTTTATGATTTACTTTATTTTAGTTATATATATATATATATATATATATATAGGGAAACGCTGTAAAGATGAGGTAGCTTCTGTATTTCAAAGAAGACGAGTGGACTTGCTTCTGAACGTTCTTGTGCAACAAAAGTTTCCCTACAATTCCTCTTTTGAATGAACATTTTCTGTCGCATCCTTCCAGTTACTGGGCAAGAGCCTCAAACACATCCTCCTAGTTCACAAAATGCTGAATCAGTGAAAACAGGTTTGTTAAAGCATTTGTGTATTCGTTGTAGTATCTGAGTACTGCTTATTCTCTATAGAATAGCCTCAGAAGTAGAGTTTAGTTAATGTAGTGTAACCTCTAGTGAATGCAGATTCCACATTTTTAGACCTTGTCTCAGGGATGGCAGAGACCAGTTTTTTTTTCTTTTTAAACCCTGTCTAGTGTTTTTTTTTAAATGCATATATTTTGAAGTTCATTAGATCTTTAATAACAAAAAATTTACATACTCTGCTTTTAGATAGCATTTTTTGACTCTTTAGACACCTAAATAAATGATAATTATATTATACAGCTACTCGGTTTTACTGATATAAGAATTATTAATTAGGTATGGTGTAAAATTGTGGTCACGGGAGTGTCTTGGAAATTACTCCAAAATAGATTTGTGTACAACGATATTACCTCGTGACTTGTAAGTGATGGAAAAATTGCTATTAAAATTGTAGAAAATGGGATTAAAATGTTTTAAATTCCACTAAATTATGTTGAAAATACAAAGAACCACTCAACTTGAAAATAGTTCATTGAATTCATTTGTATTCAGAATACAGTAATACAAGCTAACCCATGTATTATAGGCATACTTAAGTAAAAATTAAGTAAAATGAAGTAATAATTAAGTAAAAAAATAGATTGTGTGAAATATGAAAATAGCAACAGAAAAAAATAATAAAGAATCTCATTGAAAACATATTTACTTCAGGTTTTGATGAATTGTTTCATTTTGATAACTTCAAAATTATATATGATGTCCTAATGATGTCAGAACAATTTGTATGTTGTAGTTGAGGTTCAACCTAGTTTTGTACTTTGTTTTTGCTTATGAGAATGGAAAGTTCTTTTTCAGCAAGATAGGTTTTGCAAATGTAGCAGCAGCATTTTTTTCACTTCCTTACGTGTCAATTTTATATTTTTATTTTCTTCTTTTTGTTTTTTTTTTTTTTTTTTTGTTTTTTTTTTTTTTTTTTTTGTTTGTTTGTTTTTTTTATTTTTTTTTTTTTCTTATTGGCTCCAATTTTGAATAGACTTTCTGCTCTTGTATATCCAAAATAACCACAGATCTGCCTTGTTTTGATATTGAATTTGTAGGAGAGAAATTCAAGAAGTGTCTGCAGCGCTCCAAACCCTCCTGACATATCAGCAATATCACTTAATGAGATTCTCATTACACAACTTATGTGAATCTAACTCTGGAAAGTAATCAGAGATCCACTTCTCCGAGTTTGATATGCCCTAAAACTTGATCTTTGATATCACCAACAGTAAGATCTTCCACAATCTTTCAAAATCCCAGTTAACATTGGAGAGGCACCTCTCTTATTTTTGTTTTACTTTCTAACTCCATATATCTTTATAAACTTTGTATCCAAATGTGATATCTTTTCTAATGCCTTTTTTTCTTTATTGATCATTTTAAATATTCTTGATACCACAGATAGCACATGTACATTTGACTATTTATTATTGTGTTTGTCTGTTTTTGTGTGTTTTAACTTTAGTTTTAACTATAATCCTATTTCAAGCATACGTAGGTACAGTTTATAGCTGAGAGACTCGAGCGTCTTCTCTGTTCATATGTTTGACAAAATATTAATGAAAAAGAAGTCTTACTCTTGGTAGAAGTTCTATTCTTTCTTTCTTTTCTTTATCCTACCTTCTTTCCCATTGTATGGTGTAGTAAGGTGTGTCTGCTACAGCTATTCGGAAATATGAAAAGCTTAGTTAGGTTGAAGCAGTATGATCAAATGTCGATAAGAAGCCTCTCATCTACCGCCCCTCTCTTTCTACTTTAATTAGTTGAAAAACTAGTCACAGACCAGAATTAATCACCTTAGAGCTCATGGACCCGCGATGTGCCCTACACTTATGTAAATTCGTCAATTGTAAAGGTCATTCCCTCCCATGTTTGGCCACAACCATGCTCCCCATACACAAATCCCTCTCTTCTCTCCCATCTATGCACCTTTTATTCCACGCCTCTGCCATATCTCACTATTTTTCTCTCCTTCAGACTATTCTGTTCACCGACTTTCGATTCCACTTTTCTCTTCTCGGTCTCCCAGTCCGGTCGGTTCCCAATTTCATCTCATCCGCTTACTTCTTAACTACTTCATTCGATCCTTGCCACATGATCAAATCCCATCTCAACTTACTTTCAATTTATTCTTCATTTACCCCCTTTCTTCACTCTATTCCATCTACAACTCTCTAATATAGTTCTTTTGTCCTCAATTTTATTTTTAATTTTCTTCTTTCACATCTTAGCTCAACACGCCCTTAAGATTTTGTCCATTTGTAACATCATTGAACTTTTGATCTGATACTTTCTTATTCCAGTTATCTTCATAGTCTTCACTACCTATTACAATATACACAGGTTTGGTAACATACATTACCTTCTTCATGATAAACCCGCTATGCGCATATTCTCAAGACTTAGTCCCTGTACATCTTATCCTACTTATCCCTCTTTTATGCACTACTTATCCTCTCTTGCCATTACAATTTCTTTCCTTATCCCTCTTACTATCTTACCTTATCCCAGTTTTCCTTCTTTCTCTTCTATTATACACTATACCTCCTATATAAATCAGACACTGCCCTAGTTTCTGCTCACCAGGTTCTAACATAACTACACACTGGGGACGTATCCTCACTCAAAACCATAATCTTAACTCTTATTTTTACGTTATCTTTCAAATCCCCTCTCCTTTACATACTCCTGCCCATTATCTCTTCTACCCTATCCTCTCATATCTCTCTTTCTATGATTTGCTTTTTCCCACACTAGTTTACCCAATCATCGCATTTTTATATATTATGTAGGGCACCCCTCCACTTCATTCCCATTCTCCATTATAATTTTCTAACACCATTCCTTGCCATATCCCCACCTCCAATTCTTTCATATACCCCATCCATATAACAATTGAACAGTCAAGACATATATCAACCTCTGTCTCACTCCTTGCTATTAATCCTAAACCAATCATCATTGAACACCATTTATTCTTACACTAGCTTCACTATCGTCATACATACATTTGATTCCATTCTCAGTAAAATACCTACCTAACATCCTATTAATATCTACCTAATAACCTGCTCATAAAGCTTTTCTATAACTCTATCTACGCTCCTGTGTATGCAAATCTCATATATACCTATAATTATACATTATCTTCTTCTCCCCTTCATTTCTCAATCATTTTTTTATTATGAAAGATTTTGATTCACACATCCTGCTATCACTCCTAATACTGCACTTGTCTTTCACCTAATGCATGTCTTCAGTCCTCGACGCACTCTTTCGCTTATAATGCGCTTTATACCTTTCTCTTTACAACGACTCCATATTAAAACTTATTCTCCCTATAATTTTTCTACTAGTTCCCTTTTTTTTCTCCTTACTCCCTTTTTTATACCAATGTTTTTTGTACTATACCGCTCTCCTCCAATCCCTTGTAATTATACCCTCATAAACGCTTTATTACACCAACTTCCAAATCCATCAATCACTTATCTCGCTCTTCCGTCTCTTGATCATTTTCACCTCTTTCAGTTATTTTCTTTGTCTATACCTGCAGATTTTTTACCATTCTTTCAACTTATTCCCCAAGGAGCCATTTTATTTCCTCTTCTTTGCTTACTATTGTTAAGTTCATCCCCAAAAATTTTTAATACCTATTTCCTTCTTTTTTTTTTTTTTTTTTTATACTCATCAAAACCCATCTATCTATCATTCATCTTTATCAATCTCTCATCATAATGTTATATATAGGTGTCAGATTTTTGAATTGTTGTTTCACACTTTCCCCCTTTTTCAACACATTTTTTCATTCAGTTTCAAATAAGCACCATCCCTATTCATTATCTTAGCAGGATTCCCCTTATTTTCTTTCATTTCTGGTCTAACTTTTCCTCTTTTTTGCTTCCTTCCCTATAATGAGTCTTCCTTATCCTCTTGTTGTCCTCATTCAATCCTTCCTCCAATACTTGTCTTCATTTTTAACCTCTTTTCTTCCTACGGTTATGCACCTTTTAGTATTTTCATTTTTTGCTCTTTTTATATTCCAGATAGTTTTCTTTTTGATATCTTCATTCATTTGCTTTTTTTAGTTACTATTTTTTCTAATCACGCTTTTTTGTTTACTTAATCGCTTATAATGTCTACACACATTCCACCACTAACTGTCAACATTCTTATCTTCTACTTTAGCACATCCACACACTTCTTTCTCACTACTAACAATTGCTTCCTTCATTTCTTCCCAGATTTTGTTCAGTATCAACTTGTTCATTTTACAACCGATTTACTTAGCGAGCGCTCTTTACATACTTAAACTTATACGCAACAGGACCTTAGAGGGTCACCTTTTAATTTTATATCTTTAAAACCTTAATATTCTTTCTCTTCTTCGCATTTCTCTAATCCCCTCCCTCTAACTTAATTTTTTACATAGAAGCAACATAATATCGTAATTTAATCCCATTCCTAAACCTCTCTCTATCTTGATTTTAACAGTCCAACACATACTTTTCTACTTATTCATTCTCCTTCTCACCATACACATATATCCAATCATATCTTTTGCACTTTCGATACCATCTCAACTCTTTTACCTACCATCCTGTAGTGTTTATTTTTATGGATACTCTTTGTGTGTTTTATAAATTTATAGTTATTTTTCTCACATTAGTGTTGCCATAAACTTTACCGTTCTTTTTTTAAATAAAAAAATCAATAACCGTTTTTTTAAAAAAAAAATACCTATTAACGTCATAAAAATTTTTTGTTTTTCTATTTTTGTTTTTTTTTTAATTACTTTTTTCTCATATATATCAAAGTCTTTTTTAGTTGGATTTAGCATTTAGTGAAATACCAGTTAAATTACAATATTTGTTAAAAGAGGTTATTGGCAATAATATAAAGTAGAGTTTTACTTAGTAAGTAATCTGTGCTCTTAGGCATATAATTATTACATTTCCACATGATCTGATTATGATTATTATTATTTTACTATTTATTATTATTTATTATTTTTATTATCATTTTATTTATCAAATTTTTTTTAAAATTATATTTATATTTATTTATATATAGTAATTATATATTATATATATATTGTTGATATATTATTATTATTTATATATTAATTTTATTATTTTTTATTATTTATATATTATTACTAATTATATTATTATATATTTTATATATATAAGGCTTAATGACTGTGAGAATAGCGAACCTATCCACATTTTCTAAGTTTCAAAAAATTTTCTTGAAGTTGCATAAAAGTTATGTTACGTTAAGTAAGTTTTTTTTAAGAAAATTTGTTTTAGTGGCAATATAAACCCAATTTCTCCACATCTTCCCCTCTAATAATTACCTTGAAACACTAATCACTGATTCTTTTTACTTAATTTTTGGCTTAACTTATAAATTTTTTTTGAACTAGAAAATTTTTTCCTCTCAAAATTGTTTTTTTTTTGTGGGTCGCTCTATATTCTGTTTACCATTTTTTTTAGGCTATTATTAAATAAAACCTTAAATAAATAATATATTATATATATATATATATATATATTTTTATATACTATTATTTTAATATTTTTATATATATATTTATTATTAATATCTTTACAACAACAATTTTACTTTATTTATTTCATTATATTTTTATTTATTTTTATTTTTTTAATAAACATATTATTGAGTTTTTTTGTAAAATTAAATATAATATGTTTATGTTGGGTAATATTAAGTATATTATATATATTTATAATTTTTATTTATATATATTTATTTATTTATTTTTTATATTATATGTTATAAATAGCTATTTATATTCCTTAATATATTATTATTTATCAAATATATATTTGCAGGTTCCTGCTCCTATACAAAGTACAACATTCTATCTGTTCTTTTTTTTCCCCAAGACTTGTTGTACAGGTGCGTAAGTAAGCCTTTCGGAAAAATAAATAGCAGATATTGAAGAATATGACTGATTAAGTCAAAATAAGAACTCCCTCCCTTTCCTCCTCACCAATATTGCTTGTGTTTATCTCATTAATTAGTCTAAGGACTCTCGCATCAGGAAAATCCACGCCTATAGTTCCTTCCACGGGACTTGCTGACAGATCCTCTCACTATGCTAAATGTCAGGTAAGTGTTCATCGCGTTTTGGCCATTGGTTGTGGCCACAACCATACCCCCTCATCAAACCCACACCCCACCATTCTCTTCTATTATCACCTTATCTGTCCTTTGCTAAAATCACATTTCTGTCCTCAGACCAGTCGTGTTTACTGACTCAATCCACTTTTTCTTTTCGATCTTTCCAGCCGGTAGTGTTCAAACACTCTACTGTCCACTTTATTTATGTCTGATTATGAACCGTAGTCATCTATTCATCCTTTTCCTCCTATCATGTACCAAACCATCTTCAACATATTTATTCTCTTTTTCGTTTTTTATCCATTTCTTCACACATCACAAGCTCTATTATTATCCGTTCATTTTCTTTATTTTATTCTAATTTCTTCTCTAACATTTGTTCCTGAGTCATGCTCCTAAATGTCCTATCTGAACACTTTGAATTAATCTTTAGATCTATACTTTCTTATTCCAGACCTATAGATTACTTTGCTATTACATATATATTACTATCATGTCTTTTTGGTATTACATATCATACCGTCAGTAAGACCTAGCACCTCTACAAAATCTTTTAGTCCCTCATTACAGTTCACCCATACGATTTTTATGGCATCCACCACCTTCCTGGTCATCCAACAGATACCCTAATATATTTTAAATCTTCCTAGACACTGGTTTCCGGCTGCTCACCATTCTAAACTATACTTATCACTGTAGTTACTGTTCCTCACTCACTAAATTCCATTATACTCCTTACTTCTTATCTGTTTACTTTCAAACCCCTCTCTTTTTACAACACCCTGCCAAACCTTCTCTATCTAGATCCTCTTTCAAACGTTGTTATTTGATGAGCATTGTGTGAATTTCATTTTCTCTCATTGTTTTATTGTTACACCTCCTACTTCATCTTCCATTTCTCCATCATTCGAACACCATTTCCTTTTCACTCGCCCACCTTTTCTCAAGTCTTTATAACCCTAGTCCATGATACAAATGGAATAACCAAATAGTGATACATAAGACAAGCCCTGCTCTCACTCCGCTATTTAATTTACTAATAACTCTATCGACCAGTTGAAACCATTTATTTTATTTCACATTCTCTCACTATTTCATACTATTTCTTTTTGTTCCCCAAGTCGCCATCATACCACCAACACTTTTTACATTTTATGACTATATACCACAACCCACATCCCTTCTCCTATTATATACCCTTATCCTAATTGCACCCTGTTGCAAATCCACAAAACTTAAATATCAATTTATTCTTTCTTCTCCCTCGATTTTCTCTATCATTTGCTTCAATGTTAAAGATTTGATCCACACCATCCTCTACTACTCCTAAACGAACCTTGTTCTTCACCAATCAGCCTTCAGTCACTCGGCGCACTCTTTCGACCAAAATACCAACATTTCTTCCCTATAAACACTCAATAATACTAATTCCCTATAATTGTTACAGTTACCCTTATCTTACCTACCCTTCTCATATAGGGTACTATACTGCTCTCCTTCAATCCCTCTGGAACTTATACCGCTCCAGATAACGCTTATTGACACAATTTCAAGATCTATATCTAATCGAAAAACTGTGCCTCTCTCGTCTGATCATTTTCACCAGTTCTTTTCATCTTTACCTGCAGATTTATCATTTCTCAACTTTCTCACTCGTTTTACCCTATTTCCTCTTTCTTTTGCTAATTATAACCTCATCCCAAAAATACTTATTCTCCTTTCTTTTTTTTTGCACCATCAAATCCACACTCATTCACTATCACCTTCCTATTACTGCCAATATTATACAGATGTTCGAAGTGTTCTTTCCATCCACACTCTACCCAAAACCATTCATCAGTTACAAAATATCCAGCCCTATTCTTATCTGAGCGCTTACTGTTCCCCTATTCTTAATTTTAACTCTTTCGTCCGTGCTTCCTTACCATGTAAGAGCTTGCCTATTCCCTTGTATGTCCCTATTCATCCTCTTTTCCAAACTGTTCATTTTACCTCTTACGTTTTCTCTACGTATGCATCTTTTGCATTTCTTTTTTCCTGCCTTATATAATTTTCCAAGCATCTTTCTGTTTAATTCATCATTGCCTTTTTTAGACATATTCAACACACTTTTTTTTTTTTTACTTTTTAACCGCTTTGCATCACTCTCTGTCTATTTCCACCACCCACTTTAGTTAGCATTCTTACTCTACTTTAGCATCATATCCACCATACTTCTTTTTTGTCTTTTTTTTTTTTATTCTTGCATCATTTTCAGAGATTTATTTGGTTTCAGCTTGTTCACATTCAACTGCATCTATTTGCGAGGTTTGCATTACATACTGTTATCCTTTTATATACCTTTGTTCTACTAAAACTTTCACTCTTTAATTTTTATCTTTCTTTCCGTTCCGTTATCACCTTGCCTCTCCATACCAATAGTCTTCCCTACTCTTATATGTTACATATTAACAACAAAATGATCCGAGTAATCCATTTTCTAAACATTCTCCCTGATTTACATCCATACATTACTGTTTCAACATTCCTGTTTTCTACCAACATCTAATTCTAGTTCTGTATCTCTTTCACTTCGGATACCACTTATACTACACCAAGCTTATTATACTTTTATGGATGATCTCTTGTGTGCTTTAATAAGAAAAGTATTTACTAACATCTATCTCTTATTTATCTTCTCTTTCTCACAGTAATTTTTCTGTTTATATCCACCTCTTTCTCTTACTCATCTCATTTTCGTCTCGACATCCCAATTTTCCTGCCTGTTTATTACTCATCCTTTTTATGATCAATATATATTATATTTTTTATATTTAGTTATATTATATTTTATATATATTATATTTATTTTATTTATATTTATTTATTATATATTATTTATTGATATTATTATATTTATAAATATATTATATATTATTTATATTTATATAATCTATTATTTTTATATATTTATCTACTGTATTTTTTTTAATTTATATTATATTGATAAAATTACAGTTGCAGCAAATATTTAGTTACAAACGACAACTTAAAGGTTATAATAACTTACCCAATGTTTCTTGTGTGTTATTGATAAATAAGTGAGAAATAAAGATACTTTTTTTGTTATTACTAGATATGCAAAGATACTTATGATAATTAAAATTCGTTTTAAAAATCGAATTTGATTTCGATGTTCATGATGTGCCCTGTTTGATCAGGAAATTATTGCCTAAATATATGAACTACTCACTTATGTACAAACAGTACTAAGATAAGTGCACTCTTCTCCTTTTTTTTATCTGACACTTTTATTGGGGGTTTTGTTATCTATACGAGGGTTATCCACTGTGAAGAATACGTCTCTTTTCTGGCAACCACAATGTACTATAGTTGTTTAACTCACAAAAAAGTTTTTTACTACTTTTCACTATTAACGTTTACGTTACATCATATCTGTGTGTTACACTTTTACACTTAGAAATTTTAATCACTGAAATATGGTGTGAAATATTAGAAATTATAATAAAGTTTATACCAATGTTTTGTAAATCAATGGGTGAGCTATTTTGGTGGTTGCTTCAACTGTACACACAGTAGGAAAAATGGGAAAACACTCTTTCATCTCTTCTTTTCTTCTTCTGTCATCTTCTACATACTTGTAATTATAATACATGAAGGAAGTAGGTCCACATCACTCTAATCTAGCTGAAGATTCGGACATACTATAATATATCATATTTTTGTATTTACCCTTTTCTCTCCCACATCTGTTCACTTCCGTTGTACAAAACATACAATCATCCACTTATGACACTTGATATACTTTGCATCATATTTAAAAATAAACACCACTAACTTACTACTACCACAATTGATACAACCACGACGCACCTGCAAAACACCTTACACTAACACTACTCTCTAACCACACTTACTATTACTTACTACTACCACCTACTACTACTACACAAATAAAAACTCTTATCTCCGTTTCTACTTACCATCTTTCTTACTATCTCACTACCTACTTCTTGATCACTGCCTACACTATATACTTTTGATACTCTTACTATCTTCACTCAGTGGATCAGTACACCTCTAATTATCCTGTTTTTATATACCAAGTTACTTTTACAACATTTCTTATACACTCCCGTCACTTTCAAACTAGAAAAATTAATGCTCTCAAAAACTCTATTACAATCCAGTCCATATACAGTCTACCCTCTTCTACTCTCATTCCATTTCTTTTCATTTACATTTTTTACTTTCGTACCACGCTTTTACTTTCTTAACTTCTTCTGTCCTTTTGTTTTCTTTTGATCCCACATACATCTGTTACACTGTTTTCTACTATTCTTTGAATTCACTTATCACTCACTTTTATTCCCATATTCTGTGTCTAACCACTTACTTTCACTTTTCTACGTCAATACACTTACTTTCTTTCTGACTTACACTACACGTCATCGTTTTCCAACATGACAATCTGATCACTTAATCATTTCTCCCATATTCTATCTAATCATCACGTTCTCACTTCACGACATATATTCTTACTTTCTTCTACCCATATTACTCTTCACCATACCACCGACTGTCACTCTCCCTCGTTTTATTTTTATACCTCTTACTTCTTACTCTACCTATACATATCTTCTACCACTTACCTCACTCACTTTGTTATTTTACTCCTTATGTTCTACCTTCTTCTACATCTTTTATTACTAATCGTTCTACCACTACATCTTTCTCTGCTATTCTAGTCCTTGATATCATCCTACATCGTTCGACTACTATATCTTCTACATTCTTCTACTTATGTTCACTGTTTTTCATTTCTATACGAATTTCTTCTTTTTACCGCTCACATCTTTTCTTACTTTACACCTATTCTTTTCTATTTACCGGTCACTTTCGTTTCCCTTCTAGAAACACCAGATTCTTTTCATTGCCTTTAATAACATTCACTTTTTTCTCATCATCTCTTACCTCTCCCTGTTATACCACAAATCTTTTTCACTCATCTATCTGCTTTTAATACCTATTTCTCACTATTTATTCCTTACCTTTACATTGTTACATTCCACCTGTCTTCTCCTTCTCTGTCTCTCTGTAACACACAACAATCTCACTATATATTTCCATATCTACTCTATTTCCAAATTTCCCCACTGATATGTTTCATCCGATTCACACAAATTTTCCACTCACCCTTTTCTTTCTTCATTCTAACCTCTTTCTTCACCTATAAATTAAATCTTTTTTTTGTTATGTCGAACTACATATTTCTTTTACCTTTACTACAGTATGCCACTATCCTTCTACCTTGTTTACTACTTCATACCCTTCTACCACTTATTAACATTTCTATCCACTATTCTAGCCCATATACCCTTCTTTCCCTGACAACTCACACCATACACACCTCTTTTTCCTACCTACTACCTCTTTAAATACATTTATTACGCATAATGAAATTTTTCGATATTTATTTTAACAAATTATACAAATTTATCTTATCTACTTTTATACATCTCTTTTATCTTCTCTACATTCCCACTTTAATTACCACTGTCACCCACCTCTCACCGTCTTGCGGCCCAGACACCTCGTTGGATCTTTGATACCAACTACTTCTCACTCTTACTTTCTCAGCTATCTTTCATCTTTTGATTCTTCTTCTGATTCTTTTATTTCTTTATCTTATTTATTCTGTATTTTCATTATGCATTTCCAATACATTACGGTAACAACCCACTTATCCCTTTGCATTATCT
The DNA here is from genome assembly GCA_015478945.1 of Trachelipus rathkii. Classification (NCBI taxonomy): domain Eukaryota; kingdom Metazoa; phylum Arthropoda; class Malacostraca; order Isopoda; family Trachelipodidae; genus Trachelipus; species Trachelipus rathkii. The sequence continues at coordinate 7,584 of JABUQX010012777.1, read as the reverse complement.
TCATTTTTTCTTTGTAATGTGGTGTCGTTCGCCTTTATATGAAGTCACATCACATTTTGCCCTTCCTCAAGAGATGGATCTTCCTCTATTCATGTCTTTCACCTCCTAAAACCCTTATCATCAATAACTGATTAATGTAACTTAATCTTCATACCTATTCACTCACTCTCTCATTTGTTCCATCATTCTTTACGTTTCATCTTAAATGGGCTTTACAAATCATACCTTCTATTCTCGTATACTTATTTACACCAGTATCCACTTTACCACTACCACTTACCATGCATCTCTAGTACCAACTTATCCACTCTCCTTTACTTACCTGTCACCTTCCTCTTATTATTCTAGCTCACAGTTTACACAGCATTCCAACCCTCAAAAACCATTTATTCATACATTATTAAACTACTATCTTTCGTGCCTCGTTTTTTTAGTTCATTTCTTCTTATCTTGTCCCCACGCATATTTTTTCAACCACAGTTACTTCAGTTTAAGTCAGTATATGGTCTTGGTACTTACTGCCTCTGGCTAACCCCTCTTACTCAATTCTCCTTTTTTTTTTTTTTTAGATTTGCAGCTATCAATCTTAGCCTTTTTGTTCGCAGGCTTTCAATATAACGCCTTAATAGTTTTTTTTTTTTCTTTTTTTTTTTTTTCTTTATGATTTTGATTTTAGCCTGAAAATTTAAAAAAGAAAATTTACATGTTCTAACTAATTCAATTGCATTATATGTACTTTATTGTATAAACTTATAAAGTTAACCATAACTTTGTTTTTAGTAAAAATCAGAAAGTTTTTCCCACTTTTTTGGAGTTGGTTTCGATGTATGTTCAATTTCCTCACTCATTTCTTTTATTCAGAACTTTAGTTACCCAATGAAAAGGGTTGCCATCCCTTCCTGATTACTGACACTTATGGGTTTTTTTTGGTACATACGAGGCGTTTTACCACTAAGTGTGATACGTCTATTCGGCAACCACTTAATGTACTATAGTGTGTGTAACATCCATAAAGTTTACGACTTCACTATTTACTTGTTACGTACAATTGTATTTGATTTCGGGCGCCATAAAGGATCTAAAATCTTAGAGTTATTTGAATGTATTGAAAAGTGACATGAAGAAATTATAATAAAAGTTATATTATATCAGGATAAACAAGGGACATTAGTGTTGGTTGTCTTTCAACAGAATTGACGTAATTTAGTATTACCAGCAAACCACTTTCATCTCTTCTTCTTCTGTCATCTCACATACTTGAAAGGTAGGTACAGGAAGGAGAACTCCACATTCACATTAGGAAGATGTACAGACATTAAACTTATCAATTTATTTTTTAATTATTATTATATTATATTATTTATATATATATTTCAATTATGTATTATGATCTTGTTATTTTATTATTTATATTTATTATTTTTATTTTGTTTTTTTATTATTATTGATTTATAATTAATTTCATATTACATATTTTATTATATATATATATAATATATATAAATCCGTATTAATAGTCAATATTTAGGCTTAGAAGGGGTATTGTCTAACCTGTTATTAATTTTAAAACTATTACTCATATATTATTACATTTAAATAAGTTTTGTTTTTTTTGTAATTTTTAAGTATAATAAATATACAAATATAAAAAAACATTTGTTTTTTTAAAAAATAAACCGTTTTTTTTTGTGTCAAAATAAAATATAATACTAATTAATAATATTTAAAAACCGGTTTTTCACATACTCCTACTTACACACGATAACCTCTCTCTCCTCTTCGATCAGAAATCAATCATACCTTCTTTCTACCATTTCTGCTATTTTTCTCTCTCTGCCACCCAAAACCACCTTTTTTTATACCACCTTTTTTAAATCAACTTCATATTTCTACCATTTAGGTCCCAAAAACACTATTCAAATCTGATAGTTTTGCTTGCGTTCTTATCCCTATAATACTATTCGTTCATATTTATTTTCCTCAAAAAAATCGTACTCTCTTCAAAACTGTTTGTTCCCTTCTTGTAGCCATACTGTCACAACTCATCACTTACCTTGACCTTTTTCTAAATCTAAATTTTAAACCATTTGATATTCTATTACTTCACTAACACACTCAAAGATAGCCGGTTGATCAGGCCACTCATCAGATCTGCAACTCCTTCTCTCCCTCTTTTTCTTCCCAGCCAGCACGCACACTTTCATTTCACACCTCACTAATTCTCAATTCACCTTTTTCCTTTATCTTTGTTCCTAGTATCAGCGTTTCATAAATCATTAATTTGTCTTTTTCTTAATTACATTCATCACCTCTCTATCTCTTCTTTTTCAATATTTTATTTCCTCTTGACATTTCCCATTTTACTTTTACATACGATTCATACACAGATTCTTCGATGATTAGTGTAGGAAGTGTTTACTCTGGCGATTTGCGACATCTCCGAGTCATGCTTATCAGCATTCCTAGCATATATATATATATGTGGCTGTGCCAACCCAACTACCACGCCCTTTTAGTCGACTTCTACTCTCTGACACGCTAGGACTTACGGGTGTGTTGTGCAATTTCTTTCTCTTCCCGCACACTAGCTGGTATGAGTAGTAGCGATTGTGTCTGTAATGGTTGTTTATCTAGAATATTTGGGTGTGTACTTAATCATGTGGTATTATGATCTTGTGGTTAATAATAATGTTTGTGTTGTTAGTAATATTTTTATTTAATTGTGTGTTTGTAAATAATTTTGATAGCGCATTCGTGAATTTCGCATCCTATTTTAAAAAATATTTGTTGGAGTATATTTTTCTCATTTTCTAACAAATACGTCCTCCCACATTTCTTTCTATATAAATGGTTCTATAAGGTTTCTTGAGTAAAGGCTTTTTCTAAAAAGGCTAAATATTATTATAAATTTAAATAGATATGATAGAGAGTTTTTTGTGATTATTGTAATCTAAATTTTTTATAAACTAAACATTTCTTCTTAGATAAATAACGATAAAACCAAGGAGCTGAAAAGTCGCTGATTCTCATTAAGAAGTATATAAAGAATTAAGAAATGAAAAAAAATAATTGGCTATTTATAAGACTTTAAAAGAAAAGGAATTTTATTTTGCTATTTTTAAAAGAATAAGTGTTTTCAAATTTTTTATTTTTCCAATTTTTTATTTCCTTTAATAAATTTAGTAAATTGTATTAGAATTGTATTAGGTTTTATGAACTTGCAACAGACGTATGAGAGGATTAAAAGGGATGCTTTGTGGCATTGGTGTTGCATTGGTTGACTTCTAATAGAATCAATTAAGTATATATGTCGGTTAGCGAAGTGTGCGCTATTGTTAGAATAATATGGAGTTGTAAAACCGAATGGTTTGGGTTTTTAATATTAATTATTTGGATGGTTGAAAAGGGATGTGTTAATGGTCCTCCTTGGCCATTTTTATACTTTATATTTGATATGGTTGTGTTATGAAGTATAATAGGAGGCGCAGTGTTGTGGTTAGGGGTAAGTTTTTTGATCTGATGGAGAATGTGTGAGAGAGTGCGGGTTGATCTCTCTGCTTATTTATCTGCTGATTGATTTTATGTGTTTGTATGGGGAATTCTGTTTAGGACCAGTTTGAAGACTATTGGATAGACCGGTTTGGTCAGTGGTTTGTATGTTATTAAGAGGGGTTTGTAATTTGTTAAATTGGAGATGTATAAGGTTGATTGGTAGTGTGTTTTGAGGGGATCTCCAGTGTGAAATTATGTTAGATGTGTTAGTTCAATGTGTTCTAAGTATTCTAAGTTTTAATTTTTTTAGGCTATTATTATTATTAATTCTTACTGTGATAAAAGTTGTAGCGATAAAAGTGGTTTAAGATATCACCTTCGAACTGACACAAATTAGGGACTAAGTCTTCTCGAGTGCGCTAGGATTTTTGCTTGATAGTATGTTGTTTTTGTTACCGGTGTTAATATAATAGCCAAACTATGTGAAGTGGTAATAATGGGTGTTTTATATCTAGTGTTTCTAATCGGTTCTATGGGACAATCGTTATAGGTTTGTGATTAGGTGTTGAGAAGATATGTTAATTGATGGATGAACGTTAGGAATTTGTGTGTTTATGTGAAGAATAAAAACCAAAGGTGAATATTCATTGTATTTGGTCAAATTTATTTAGAATGAAAGGTAGTTGTGTTAGTATGCGGATTGTATAGTTGGAGTGTGCTTGTTAATTCGATTCATTCTGGGAGTACGGAAGAATAACGTGATATTGTTTTATCAGAAATATAATGTGATGTGATGTTTCATTGGCAGTAGGCGAAAAGAGAGGTGATAATTAGGATGTGATATGTGCTGTTTTGTTTTTTGTTAAAGGAAATATTGGTTCGTAGGTCCTGGCCCATGGTAATGATCTCCTTTATATCATTGATGATGGTCACCACTGTGATGTGGGTTGTCGTCGCGGTATTGTGAAGCCTTAACGTATTGGTATTTTTTCTTGCGTGTCCAACGAACTCCTTACTTGAAGGGTACGATGAGGGTCGATGGTAGGTAGGGGCACTCTTATCGACGTTCGTCATTTATTCTCTAACTATATTTCTGCTCTCACTCGCGACCTCAACCCCTAATCGCCGGGACTAAGAGATAAGATATCTCTTTATTATTAATACATATATATCATTATTATTTATTAGATTATTATTTATTTATATTATTATTTATTATTATTTATTATTATTCCATTATTATATATTATTATATTAAATAATATAGGTAATGAAGGAAAGTCCTTGAAAGTTTTTTATTAATTGAGAACAAGTAAGTGGTTGATAGTGAGAAAAAAAGCAATAAAGGAAAGATTTATAACTTATACCTTAGGTTCCTAGCAGCGAATTGATGATTTCTCCTCAGGAATTCTCAACCTTATTGTTGAATCAAAAAAAATTACTTCATATTAAATTCAAAAATACAGTTATTTAAAAGTATAGTATGCTACAAATGTATGCAAAGTAATATATAATTTTATATAAATAATAATCCAAAATATAATTTCTGAAAAGAGGCTACTAATTGCAGCACAGTTTTGTTGTCCCTTGAACCCCCAAAGATAATATTCTTTACAATATACAATGTAATAATTTTATACATAGACTATATTAAATTTAATAATAAAGATAATAATTTTGTAACATTTTAATATTTATTAATTTATTTTATATTATATTATTATACAATGGAATATAATTATTTAATCATTTAATTTTTATTAATTTTTTTGTATTTTACAAATGAAAATATATTTTTTGTTTGTTTGGTTTATTACAGAGGAAAGTAAACCGGAACCAGTGAAGACCGAGATCAAAACTGAAATTAAAGTCGAACCCAAAACAGAAAATTCTGTCCAGCCTCCCCCACCCCCTCAGCGGGTAGCAAAACCCCCACCGGAAAAACGACAAAAAATTGGACCTTAGATTTTTTTTTTTTATAAATTTTAATTTATAATTTTTTTTTATTAAAAGTAATAAAATTTATTGTTTTTAGTTTACATTGTATTCATTGCTGGTCTGATGATTATCGAGGTTCCAAGCTACTTATTGTCAATCCTCGTGCGGGGATGGACTTCCTTGTGTATTCGGGTTCGCCATGGAGAAGTAGCCAAACCAATCATGGTGGGGGGATAATATCTTCTCCACTAACTTTTGGGTCTTATTTTTCTCATGGCGAGGGTTGACCCCTCGGCCTGTTCATTCTGCAGAAAATTTGTTCCCATTTTTGTTTATCATCTCTTGAAAAAAAATTATCTAAGTTAATCCAATTACAATAAGCAGAACTACCTCATGCTTACATTATGAAAAGAGAAGAAAATCAACCAGTCAAATACCTTCAAAAACTTTTTCTCCTAAACTCATCAAAATTTCACCACCTGGACATTCATACTCTTTTCCACTCAACTTATACTAACTACAATTACACATGTTTCTTGCACACTTCATGCTCATTTGCACAATTTCCATTACCTTTAAACACTGGACACAATCTCCTCATTTTACTATCCATTCTCTCAACTGACAATTTCACTATCAGATGCTCCGCCTTCTTTACCTATATCCAAAACTCACAAAAATTTATCCCATCGTAGAGAATCTAACTACGTTCTGATACCACTGAATTTTTTCTTTTATCTAATAAGCTAATCCAATTACAGTAAACAGAACTACCTGAACCTCGCCTTATGAAAACAGAAGAAAATCAAACAGTCAAAGACCTCAATCAATTTCGAGTTAAACTCTACCTTATTTTGATCCTTCCAATTAAGTAAACCGTATATACCAAACCAGAAGTAAAGAATATCGGTTTACGTGTCCTAACAAACCTAATTTTAATACCCTATAAAGAAGGAAATTTTGTCCAATTCGATTTTACGATATAACAAAATATTTAATTAACAGCTTACGTGTAAAGTTTTTGTTATTTGTATCAGTGCTGCGGAGTCGGTAAATTATTATTGCAGACATTCTGTCTAAACATACTGAAAACATATACTGATAAAAAAAAAAATCAATCTCTGTTTCTGTTATCGTCACTTTCGGTTGTTAGTTATGAGACTGCTATGTGTCTTATCTTTCCTGATTTACCAATAAGTTTTTTTGTATCTCACTACTGATCGTCTTTGCTTTATCTATTTTCAAAATTCCCTCATTTTCTGTATGCCTATTGTCCTCTTCGTTTTTTTCTGGGTGAAATTGAAATTTTTCTTTAAAAATAATAATATTCGTTCATTGTTATTTTGACTTGTATTGTTTTGAACTTCTGCATAGAAGTAATATGTTGCAAATAATTAAAAAAAACGAAAATTTGTGTCACATTTTTAGTTTCACCTTTGGTTAGTTTTTTTTTTTTTTAAATTGGAATATTTTTTTTTTTTGGTTTTGACATTTAATAGATTCGATTACGTTGATAGTTTCAAGGTGAAAATCTTTTCTGATATTTTACCTACAATTATCGAATGTTAATGATAATTACAAGTTTATCAACTTTGGTCATATAGTAATTATGTATACTCGAATACTGTTTTATAGTAGGAATGTGTCTGACCAGATTAGATGTTTTATGTCAAGTTTTTGAAAAGTGAATAATTTTTTTGTCGCCTTGAAAAATTATATAAATATTCATTTTGTTTCTTAATTGTTTAGTATTGATAATAACATTTAAAGCCATTCCCTTGTGTATATAGTGGATCTTTTACATGTTTTATATGTAAACTTTTTTTTATGTCATAAAATGTTTTTTTGAATAAATTTAAGTGATAATTTTTATTATGTGAAGACTTAATATTAATGAGTTTGTGAAAGTTCTAATTTTTTTATTTTATTTTATTTTATTGCTTGGCCAATCAATTTCTATATTTAATTTTTAGCTTTTTGCTTTTTTTAGTCTTTTATCGATTATTTTAATTATCGATTAATGGATAGATTAGTAACGTTACTCTCTTCATATGCTTTTATTTTTAATAATACAAATATTCAATTGTTGACATTTTACGAAAACAAGCGTTTTTTATAGGATATATATGTTTATTACAATCTTTTCTCCTTTTT
>JABUQX010012776.1:0-20000 GCA_015478945.1 Trachelipus rathkii | reverse complement strand
TATGCTTTTGAGTTGTAAACTATATTATATTTTTGTTATTTTTGTTGATTAATTTATTGAAAGGTTAGTGAAGATTGCGGATTATATTTTATATGTGTATTTTTTTTATTTTAAATATTTATTATTATATTATTTTTTTTGGGTTTTTTAATAAGATTATATATTTTATTTTTTTTTTTTTTGTTTTAATTTTGTTTATTTTTCTTATATTTTTTAGTTTCTGCGAGTTTCTTTTACTTTAGCCTTTTTCTTTTGATTTTATTTCCCTTTTAATTTTTAAAGTGTATAAATCTGGAATGTTTTATTATTTTTTTTGGAAGAGAATGTTTTTATCTGTGTATGTGTGATGAATGTGATTTTAGTAGGATTGTTTTATGTTTTCTTTCGGAATTGGTTATTTATGTAATATTTATTTTGGTGTTGGGTTGTATACTGTAATTTTAATTAAATTTTGTTGGGACTTGGGGGAAGTGATGTTGAGACTTTTGGTAATTAATAATTATTTGATTGAATTTATATTTATATTTTTATTAGTTTAAGTAATGTAATATAGGATTACTTTGGTTCTATTTTGTTGATTATTATCTTAATGTTTTTATTTGAGTTATGCAGGTTCGGGCTTGTGAATCGGTTATGCCAAAGACAAATCGTATTCTTTGTTTATTATGGAGGGGGTTTAGTATTGGATTATTTTGGAATGCTTACATGGTTTTTTGATATTATCCTATATTAGATGTTGTTTTTATCATTTAGGTGAATATCGTTTAGATATGTGTAATGGTGAAATAATTATTTTTTTGGAATGGTAGTTACTTATCCAGTTGGACTTATTGTTGTTTTGGACGATGTTAAAAAAATATTGGTACGTGTTTTATAGTATTTAAAATTTATTTTGACATGGACTAGTTGTTTATAATTGCTGATAATTATTATCTTATAGTTGCTAATGATGTTAGTACAGTTTTGATTTTAGTGTCTATGGTTCTTAATTTCATGATTATATTTAATTATTTTGTTTATTTTTTTGTATAATTGAATTTTTGAATTATAAATATTTCTATCTTTCTACTAGGTTAAAATGTTGCTTTTTGGAAAGGGTGTTAATGTTTGACAAAAGGTGAATTTTAAAGATGTTAAAGATTGGGATTGTATTTGAATTTGACATGATTGTGAGAAAGGGTTTGTTTTTTTTTTTTAAGATTTAGTTAATTAATAATTATTTTTACAAAAATGACAAGACAAAATACAGTATATCAAACTTTGTTGGGTGACTAAGGTTTATTAAATCTAAAAGTTGTGATATTATTATTTTATATGTTTTATTTTATTAATGGATGAATTTTTTTTCTTTGTTAAATTGTTATTTAATTAATGTGGATTATTGATATAGTAACTATGTCAATATTATTTAGTTTTTTGATAGGTGGAATTATTTGGTATTTTATGTATATTTTGGATTTTAAATTTGTGTGATTATTGTAATGAAAGGTTGTATCAATTTTACAGTTTGATGATATGTTTTAAGTGGTATTTAAATATTTTGGTAGGATTTTATAAAATCATAAGTGTATACTTGCGTTTTGATTTTTTAATATGATTTCAGGAAGTGAGATTTTTGATGTTGTTGATTTGTGATGTTATATACTCATTCGATATTAATTTCGCATAGGTTTGTGTTCTCTTCTATCATTTTCAGAAATGATTTTTCGGGTTCTGTTTCATTCTTATTCTCTTTTTGGATCAATTCTCTTCTTCTTTTCTTGTTTTATTTTTCTCATACCTACCTTAATTTCTGTGTAATTAGTGATTTAATGTTTATTTTTGTGTGATAATCTCTCTACTATTCATTTTATTCTCTAGTCTCAATATCAAATCTTTCTTTCGCTTCGTTTCTATAGGTTTTTTTCATATTTTCTGGTTTTTTGTATGTTAGAATTACATTTCATCCAGTGTTCGCTTGTCGGTCAGATTCATTCATCTTATAAGATTTCTCTTTTATCGTCAATATCTTGCTTTAAGTTTTGAATTATCTGAGTTGTTCATTATGCAAGTTTTCAGTTCATTCTAATAGGTAATATATATCTTAGAGATAGTGTAGGTTCGTCTTGATATCTCGAGTAAGATTTGTGTGAATACAGTCATAAGTGTATTTCTCGGTCTTTCTCGGTTATTATTACTTTCATCGTCAGTTTATCTTTCTGATTCTTTCTATTTCTTTATGAATCAATGTGCTTGTCTTCCTAGATTATCTGAGTCTGTCTTATTGTTGCATGCGATTCAGTGATTTCGTCTGTCAGAGGGGTGTACGGTATTAGCGAAATGTTTTATGGTGTATGGCTTTCTATTGCGTTTTTTTTCTAGTATTATTGCTCTGTGCTTCATCTTTCGTGCTATATCATCTCGTATTTTGGTGTTCTCTCTCTCGTCTCTGTCAATGTATGAGTGTATCTGATCTGTGTAATTCTTTTCCATTCTCTATTTAGATTATTTTTGCGCTCTTGTCTCCTCGTATTCATTCGATCTTTCTACAGGTCTATTATTTCCTTTCTGTTTCGTCTCCATACCTTTGGAATCTTTTGCTTCATTTTCTCTTGTTTTTCTCTTTTACACATATTTCTCATTTCATTAATTATGATTGATTTCGTTACTTATCTGTTGCATCATCATTATGTCTCTCATTATACTGATTCTTTTCAGTCTCTCTCATTCTTCTGTGAAGTTTTGATCATATTCTTGGTACATTGATGACCTGGGTTCTATCACTGTCTTTCGTTGTGCGTAACCTGCGTCTAGCTATCCTCTTGCTCGACGCCTGCGCTGCCTCGGCTCGCTCTCTTTGTGTCTTCATCGTCATTCTCTCTTCCTTTCTTTATAGCTTCTATGTGGTCTTTCTGCTCTTCTCTACTCATCTTCTGAGCTGCGTGTGTTGTCGGTGTAGTTATTATTATATTCTTCGTCGTCTTATCTTTCTCTTCATTATCCTTCTGGATTTTTAATTTTTCTGCGTGCTCTAATCTACTTGTTTTTCTCTTTGAATTTCTATTCGTAAGGGTGCTTTATTGTTTCTTCATCTGTTCTCGATTTGCATTCTTATGTGAATCATACGGTTCTTTTTTAACTCTTCATTTCTTTTATCATTACCTGTCGTTGTTCTGTGGAATAAAGTTGGTCTTTCAAAAATCTCTTTTCCCTTCTTATCTTTCGTCTCTCTTTTTGGCTTCTCATCGTGGTAATTCGGGTACTATTCTGTCAATCTGTTTTTATCATTTGTCTTTCTGTGTGCGATGTGTCTGTGTGTACTATGTCGTTGTTCTTACAATATCTGCATTCTCAAGTTCTTCTTCAGATAATAAATTCTTGGTGGTTCATTCTCTTCTTCATTTCTTCTCTCTTCGTATAGTTTTGATTCGTTTTCAATCTCTGTTTTTCTGAGGTCTCGTCTCCGTTTTTCTATCTTAGAAGTTCGGGTCGCCTTTTTATTTGCTAATTCGGTTTGAGGTCGTTATCTCTATCGTTGGCATGATTCTCTTATTCTTTTAACGCCCCTCTCTTGTGTCTCCTTTCACCACTTCTTTTCCCGTGGCCCCAGTGTCTGTTTTTTGTGTTCTTCGCCTCACGTCCCTTCCTTTTCCCTCTTTTTGGTGGCCTATTTTTGATTGTCCTTTTGCTCTTTCTCCCTTGGAGTCTACGACTTGCCTGCCGGTCTTGTCACTCGGCTCCGCCCTCTTTCTTTCTTGTCTGAGTCCTTTATTTGTTTTGGCTCTGGCTCCGCATCTTTCTCCCGTCGTTGGCCCTTCTGTTCTCCGTTATATTTTGGGAGTCCCTGTTACTTCGTCTCCCTCCTAGTCCTTTTGTCTCTCTCTTGCGATTTCTGACTCTCAATTCTCATTCTATACATGCTTCTTTTCATCGGTCTACACATATCTTCAAGGAATCTTTATTCATGGATATTAGGGATTTGTTATTTCTATTCGATCTAATTTTCAAGGGCATGGCATCTTTGCGATGGATACCAGAATGGGTTCTACGTATACTCCTCTTATCTATTGCTGGTATCATTTATACTTTTCTTCGTCCGTAAAATTGGCGTGGAATTTTTATTCGTCGTCTTTCTGATTGGTTCTCATATGTTTTCGGTATTATTTCGTGCGATCTCAGTCTTTCGTGCGATCTTTGTAAATTTTCTCCTTTGTGTTTCATTGCTGTAGAATGCTGCTCGAGTGCTGTACATTTTTTTTTATTTCTTACTTTCGTCATTGGGATTGTGCGTTATCATCTTCTCTCTGTTTTTATCTACGGATTTATTCATTTTTCTTATCTTAAGTTTTCGTTTATCTTTCGTGATTCTTTCTTATTTTTATTTTCTACTGTCTCTGTCTGTTACATCTATGCTGTTTCTTTCTATCTCGAATTTAGATTTGTATATTTCTCTCCTTTTTTCGTCATCTGATCTCTCATCAGTTATTACTTATCGATATTATTATATTGGGTGCTTATATTGTTTTGAATATTGGACTATTTCTTTAAATTATATACACGACATTGGTTGAGATGTTTGGTTACGTATTAAATTGATTTGATTGATATTTAAGAGGTTATGATTTTTAGATATATTGTTGTTCTCTCTCGTCTTATTCATTTTGTACATTTAGTGAATCTCATATCTTATCGGTTGGTCTTGGCCCGTGCGACGCAGCGTGCTGCTTCTGTGCCTATGATCACTGTTTGATGTGTCCCGCCGTTTTTGTATTTTTGTGTCTCCTGATCTTTCTTTTTTTGCGAGCCTCGTCGTCATTTCTGCTCGTCGTTCCTATATTCTCCCTCTCTCCATGCTCAGTGAGGGTCTTTTGTGTTCGGCACGGTTCTCTCTATCTAGTTTCATTTGTTATTATACCCCCGATAGATTTGTGTTTGTGTTTCCGCCTGGGCCCCCCTCCGTTGTTTTTGCGCTCCGGCGCGGGCTATTCCCTTCCCCTCTTTTGGTGGCCGTGTTTGCCGTTTTGCGTTTTTGCCCCTCATAGACTCTCTTTTGTTAATGTTTAACCATTGTCTATATGTTTTGGTTCTCTCTCTTCATCTCTCCTCCCTCGTTTTTCAGAGTTGGTACTATGCTCGCCCTTCGCTTGTGTCTTGGTCTGGTCCGTTCTGTTGCAGCTTTGCCGCGCTTGTCCTGACCCTCGCCCCTTTTGCGCTCCGCTCCCCCCCCTCTGGTTCCCGTTCGCTCTTGGTGCCCCCGCCGGTACAGTCTGTTCTTGGCATCGCTTTTCTCATTTTTATTCGCGTTCTCATGTTTTTTAATTATTCACTTTCTACTCTCTCCTTTTCCTCCATGCTTCCTATGTCTCTGGTGCTTTGGGACCTCATTATTGTGCTTACTCTGGGTGTCCCCCTCGTGTGTCTCCTGGGGGCCTTGCGTGTCTCTCGCTACTCACTGTAGGTTTCCTGTTTCTCCCTCTCGTGTCACGTTTCAACGAGACCGCCGTACCTCGCCTGATCGTCGTGACCTGTCCGCCCCCTGGTTTCTTTTCTGGGGCCTGACTTTTCTTCCTTATACTTTTCTCGTCTCTTCTGGTCGATCTGCGTTCCTCTTCCCCCTCGTCCTCTGTGGTTTGCACACGCTCGTCTTCTTTCGCAGGTCTACATATGCTTTTTCCCGCCTCCGCGCCTCTCAGGGCTCCCACGCACGTCCGCTGAGTCTCTTCTTCCTCTCTTCTTTTCTCTCATTTTCTATATATATACAATTTTATAATCATTAAGTTTATATCGTTATCTCATGTTTTTCCTTCTTTACTTGAGGGATCAATCTGTCTTCTCTGATCATCTTTTACTATATCATATTTTTTCTTATTTATTCTCTAAATCGGACTTCATCACTTTAAAATCATTTTTAACTCCATCTCTCTCATTTCATTATGTTTATCTTTTATTTTATTATATTATTTTATCTTTACATTATCTATTCATTTCTATATTGTGCTTATTCTTCATTATTTCTTATATTCTATTTATTTTTATTATTATTATTATTTATTAATTATAATTATTTCATCAAGCTATATTTCGAGGGTTCGTCTTCTTTTTAATTTATTTCTTTTGTGCCGCTCGTACTCTCATCATTGGTTGTTTGTCTGCATTTATTAATTATGATACATTTGAGAATCATACTTTTGATCATATAAATTTTTGTTTCTATTCTATTTAATTGGTATTGATCTACATTCATTTCTATCTTGCTACTTATACAGTTTAATGATTGTCTTTCTCAATAATCTTCAATTCTCTCTTTCATCATATTTAAGTTAAGAATCTTATTAAATCTTGTATCTTTTGTTGAGAGTCTGGGTTTCAAGAAGTTTACCATCGGTCTTCTCTCTCTGCTTTTTCGCGTGTGTACTGCTTTCCTCTCTTCTATCTCTTCTCTCTCTCTCTCTCTCTCTTCTCGGTCTTCTCGCGATCTTCTCTCTTTGGCCGCGCTTCCCCCGCCGCCTTGCCCTCCTCCGCCTTTCCTCGCGCCGTCGCCACTCGCCCGCGCCTCCCTGTCGCATCCGGTCGTCCCCCCTCGCTCCCATCGCTTCGCGCCGCGGTGGCGCTGTTCTTTCATCGCTCCTTTTCCCCTATCTCGGCCCCCCCCCCGTCTTCGGCCGTTCCCCTCTCAGTTCATATTTTCCCTTCGCCCCTGGTCTTCCCGCCCTCCCCCCGGTCGCCGCCCTCCGCCCTCCCTCTGGTTGCCCCTCCCCCTGTCCACCTCTTCCGCCTTTCGTGGCCCTCCCGTCCCCTGCGCCGCCCTGCCTTTGGCTTTCCTGCGCTCCGCCCTCCAGCGCCTCCGCCCTCACTTCGTCGGCCCTTCGCCCCGGTCTCGCAGGTTTGGCCGCGCCTTCTTTCTTTTGCCTCTCCCCGCCCTTTTTGCTGCCCCCCTCTCCTTCCCTGCTTCTACTTCTGTTGGCCCCTCTCCTTTGCCTTGTTTTCCTCGTTTTCTTTCCTTTGTTCTCCTCTTCTTTCCACCGGCTTCGGTTTTCCGTTCCCACTTTTCGCTTACCTCCCTTCTGGCAGCACCTTCTGCTTTTCTCCTTAATTGCGTCATTTCGGTCCCTCTTTCCTCGCTTTTTGCCGTTCTTCTTGTTTTTGTCCCTTGTTCCTCCCGTGCGTTTTTCCTCCCCCTCAACGTAGCCCCTGCCCCTCGCCCGTTTTGCGCGCGTCCTCCCCCTTGTCCCTTTTCCCTGGTTTTCCCTTGCTGCTTTGCGCCTTTAGCCTTTGGTTGCCTTTCATTTCTTTCCTCTTTTCTACTTCTTTGTCCCTCTTTCTTCTTTTGTTGTCCGTTTTGCCCCCTTTTCCGGCCCCCTCCGCTTCCCCCGCTTTTTCCCTGTCCCTCCTTTTCTTAGTACTTTTCCCCTCTTTCTCACCTCTTTTCTCTCCTCTTCCCCGCCTTTGGCACTTGGGGCTTCTGCCTAGCTGTTGTGGCGGCTGCCCCTTCTCCCCCCTCTTTTTTCCCCCCCCTGCCCCCCATTTCTCCTGACGCCTACTGTCGCCTCCGCGGCCCTTTCGTTGTGTGTGTGTGTGTTTTTTTTTTTTTTTTCCGTTGTTCCCCCCCCTCCCGGGCCGCGCCCCTCCCCCGTTTCCTCCGTCGCGCCCCTTCCGCTCGCTGCGCCTCGCAGCCGGCTTTCCCCGTCCGGGAGCTTCCATTTCCGCCGGCCACCCCGCCGCCTGGCCGCTCCTTCCCCCCCGCGTGGCACGTACCGAGGCCCCCCCGCGCACTCGCCTGGCCGTCCCCGCTCCCACCCCCCTCGGTCTTCATTCCCTTTTACCCCTCTCCGCGGTTTAATTATTCTCTATCTATATATCTATATATATATATTATATATATATATATTATAATATATATATATATATATAATATATATATATATTAATATATAATATATATATAATACAATAGAGAAGACTGCATACATTAAGTGTAAGTTTATGCTGATCTCTAAAGGATGAGGATAGAGAATTCAATGTCTTTTTTAATCTTGGCATTTGCCTGACGTGCAAGCCATATAAGATTATGTACACTATATATATATTATATTATATATAATATATTATAATATATATATAAGCCTGTGCGGGAATTTTTTTTTTTTTATTTTTATTATATGGTATTTATTATTATAGAGGTATAGTATATTTACTTATATATCTATTACCTGATATATTATATATTATATACTATTTTTATTTTATATCTTATATATACTAGCATATTATATATATATAATACGTATATTTTCATATTATTATATATTTATACCTATATATTTACTATATATATATTTATATATATAATTATATATTTATATATTTTATATTGTTGTTATTCCTATTATTTGTTGTTTTATATAAAAACTTAGCTTTATAAATTAATATATTAATATATATATATTATATATATAATCTATTAGGGAAATCTATGAGAAATCAAGTTTTGTTGCCGAGTCCGAAGTCCGAGGATTCAAGTTCAAAGTTTAAGTCCTATTGCAGTTAAAAATTATATTTTATTTTTCACACTATTTTTCTCTTTTCTAGGGTATAATAAATAATAATTAATAATCAATAATAATAATATAATAATATTTTAATAATCAAATATATAATAATAATAATAATAATATAATAATAATAATAATAATAATAATAAAGTTAAAAATTTTCAATAATAAATGGAAAATTGATCTTCGGTTGTATATATTATAATATTGTTTTACTATAAAAATATTTGTAAAATAAAATAATCTAAAATGAAATATTCGAGAAAAGAATTAATATTAGCTTCCTCTTAGGCCATCCAATTAACAAGAATAGCAAGACATAGGTACCATCAGATTAGACCTATATAAAAGACTGTTTGAAACGTGATTTGAAATCTCAGGTTTAGTATTTACTCTTCTAAAATGTATATAATCTTTTAATTGGTGGAATCGGTCTTCCACTAAATTTATTTAATATTTTTCTTTTATTTATTTGTTTGTGCATTTGTGCTTTCTGATCTAAATCTTCTGGTTTCATTTTTTAATTAAACATTATCATCAGAAATTAACTAACGTGAAAATGTCTGTGTCAAGCGAAAATTATTTCAGAGAAAGAGTTAACAAATGTAATTGGTGTCATCTTAAAAAAAAGTCCTCTAGAATGAATCTCCCTCATGTAACCATTGTTGGGAAGTAAATACATGCTTCAAAAATAATTTCTGATTGTTAAATTTGGGCTCAGGGGTCCGAATAGCTGAACACTGTATCTCAAAAAAACAACGGTAGCTACAGAAAACTGAATACATTTTTTGAAATCAGCGACCATTTTAAATGGCCGTGAATATGGATGAGAATATATAGGATGTTGATTGAAAACAATAAAAAAATGATTAGAATGTATTTGATGTAACGACAATTGTCCCCTTCCCCAAAATTTCTAAGACATGAGTCCGCCCAATATTTGGGAAGCTCGCCAGAATATGTTTGAAAAGTACGACTGTATCAGAATGGAATGATTTTTTTTTAATTTATTAACGTAAATGCATGGCACAAGACCAGTGAGTGCTGGCGAAATAATTTTTAAAAATATAAAAAATTCAGTTATTAATTTTAATTTAATTATACAAAAAAAATAAAACATCATGTTTTAAAGTTAACTTAGTATTGAAATTGATATATATGAAAACGTATATTTTATGGTGTAACATGTTTAATTAAGGTTTCAAACGCAAGATGTGTCTTAGTTTTTGGAGTTATTTATTAAAATTAATAATTACTAAAATCTCTTTTTTTTGTTTCCTGCATTAAAATGTTCACTGATTTCAAAAATATATTGTTTTTTTGGTAGCTATCCTAGTTTTTTTAGATACAATTGTCAGCAATTCGGGACTCTGGGCTAAATTTTGATTAAAAATTAACTTAAAATATAAAATGATTATTATATATATATATATAGTATATATATATAAGATAAAACAGAATATATATATATATATTATAATATATTATATATATATAATATATATATATATATATTATTTATATATAAATGTATATATATATATTATTATTATATATATAATATGAAAGATAAAACAGACAAAACCTATAGTATTTTAAAAAAATATATAAAATACGAAAGAGCTCGTTTAACAATTTTAACTGTTTGTACCATATTTTAAAGATATCTGTATGGTCAATAAATATAATAATATTTTGCTTGTCTAAGATCAATACATAACCCTTGATAACACCACCAGAAAATTTAACTGACTGTTGAAGCTCTCAGTTTATAGAGCAGATTTAATTTTTTAGAAATTAGGGAAGCTTCCTACGTTATTAAAAATATCAAGAATAATATGTATGTGCTTAAATATATATACTGCAAGTTCAAGATTGTCAATGTATAAATTAGTAACTAATTTTTTTATAATTTATTTACTATATAATATGTTATTTTGTTTTTCTTTTACTTTTTCAAATAATTGTTGTTCATCCTTAAATAATAAGTTAAAAAAAGCTTAAGTAGTATTTACTTGATTATAATTTAAAAGGTAACTGTAGAGGCTCTCTCCCTTTTAATAATAATACTCTCAAAGGAAATATTTTAGAAAAAACATCCCTTTCAACTGTTAGCCCAGTTTTCTTATGCATTTAAATCAAAACCTCACAACAATTATTGCTATTATGCAATTTCTCTATTTTTTTTATCTCTGACATAGAAAAAGGTTTATTAATCCATTATTTGACAAAATATTCGTGTACTAATTTCCGAGTTCAGTGTCAGACAAGTATATTTATTCATTTGATTCCAAGATATTTGGAAATAACATTACTTGACGAAAATGATGATGCAGCAAGGATCGTTTATTTACATATACCGGCTACACGAATATCGGTACATATACCGGCTACGCGAATATCGGTACATATACCGGCTACTTTAAAATTTTCAAACACAGAAATTTCAAGAATAATAGATAATAAAGATTACAAACATATGGGAAGACAATTCGAATGCAGCGTAGAATTCTTTTTGTCAGTTGTTAAATTCAATTCTGAATTATGATTGGCTAGTATGTTATGATATTGGGTAGATAATACATATTAAATGCCTATCCTTAGATCTCATTGTCCATTATTTTCAGCGATAGGTCTTTTCGAGAAAACTCCACTCAAATATCTTAATTATTAAACAAGACTTCCGATATAATATAGTTTTATTGATTGACGTATTTTTGGTCATCCGAGTGATGTTATAACAAATTTCTTTTAACAATTCGCGAATTTAATTTATAAGATATTCTTATTTGAAAATTTTCTGAATTCTTTACATTTTGATTTTCATAGAAAAATAACTTATTTGATGTCTTTCTATTATACACAAATCTGTGTAACAGAATACGATTGCTGCTTCATTATCCTAGTCGGTTCTATGGGCGCTAAATTAATATAACTATGCAAATACATGATTAACAAAATTAATAGAAAAAAAAGTTTGAAATAATTTCAAGCATATGACTAATTATGGATTCGGCCATGAACTCAGCTAAATTTGGCCAGTCCCATAAAAATTAGCATTTCCAGACTCCAGTGCTGCGGGACCTGTAAATTTTTTTGCCGGCACCGATTCCATCATTTAAAATTAGCCGACTCCGGCTCTGGTTCCGGCTCAAGCTCTTAGTTATAACTCCTTTTCCATTTACACATATAGTCGTTAGTTCTGTAAGTTACAAAACTTTTTTCATATGATAAAAAAGAATGGTTGTTGGTGGCATATCTATTTTGAATTATCATTGAAAGATTATAAAATATTTAATAAAAAACAAATTTATAATTCTAGTTCACAAAGAGCATTCCTATCTTTTAATATGAAACCTTCAGTTCTAAGGAAGGTTCTGAATTGTGGGTCAACATAGATATGTTGTTAACAAAATTATTTTGTTTTCAGCTAGCATTCTTCCTCTTCTTTCCTTAGAATTCTTTTTAGATCATTTGGTAAAATCCCTCCTTTGTTTTCAAATTTATTGTTCAGATGCTTCAATTCTCTATAAAATTTTCGAGCGGTCAAGTTTTCTGCTTAAATTTTATTCGTTGTAATGTAGAAGATGTTTCTTTGGCTTCGTTGCCCGCTTCATAGAAATATGCTCGGGCCCTGATATACTGCCCACAACAAAACTAAATACGGCTCTTAAATTCGGTTTCATCTACACCAAAAATCTTACGGATCAGCAGATCCGGCTCCAGCTCCGGTTCTGTACTGTAAACTTTTAGACTCCTAAACTCGTACATCACTAATATATAATATATATATATATATTATATATATATATATATATAATAATATATAATATATATATTAATATATATTTATATATATTATATTATATATATATATTATATTAGGGATGTACACGATACCAAGAACAGAGCACAATCAAATGTGATCCGATACTCTATTTTTTTAGGTGCCGAAAATAACGATACCGATACTTTAATTAATATAATAAATAGCACAGTAATAAGATAGACATTTGTGTGCACTGATAGGCAACTCAAGATTGCACTCCCTGTAACAAACAATACTTAGTCATTTATATTTCCCATATTTGGTTGTGCCAAGTAATATTTATTTTAATAATTAAGGAATAATAACTTTAAGCAAATATATATTATATATAATAATATTAGTATGTTTTTTTTTATGTTTGTGTTTATTTAAAAAATATTCCATTTCCTTTCAAGTAAGTATTACAAAGTTTATGCCTACTAGCTTTTATGTTTTAACAATGATTACAATTTACAAGAAGATTCTTTAAACTAGCTACAAATATAAAGAATAAAAATAAATGAAAGAGAGACCTCAATTAATCAGCGCGAAAAGTTAAAATAAAAAACGCTATTACTCAAACATGACATAATAAATACTCCTTTTAAACATATGATATAATTCAATACTCAAATTCAAAATTCACAAATTGTAATGCAAAAACATTAAGCTTTCACTAGTAACTGGCAGAGACTGTTCCCTTTTGGGGTGTTTACATTCCTACCTACCCTATAACTACGCTCTCTCTCGACTGGATGAAGGAGGTGCTTTGATAAATTATTTTCCTGCAAAGCACTGATAATAAATGGAAACTTGGCACATTTCATGCCACGGCATGAACGGATTCTCTTCTGTAGGCAGCAATCTCAATGTTTTCGTAGAGCCTCTCTCCCTCTTCACAGATTGCAATTTGAATTATCTTTGCTCCTTGATGACTGTCTCTTCAGTTTTTACGATGAGGTTTTCTGGTGTGATTCTTTGAAGATGAATGAGATGTCAATGGCAATTTCGGCCATATAACCTTATCAAAGTCTAACATATCAAATCTGCATCTTCAGTAGGTTTATATGCTGAAAAGCACAATCGTCACTATCCAGTGCTGTTGCCTAGGGGTTGCCAGATAAGGCAGCTTCCACTTCCTCTGTCTCCTTTTTTTTTTTTTTTTTTTTCTTTTGTCAAGCGAGCAAGCAAGCTCCTCGTTTATGCTATTTTAATGCATTCTAGAAGTGGTTCACGCGTCGGAGGTGCCATTCTTGTGGGGTTTCAGCTAGCTTAAGGAATTCCTTATTGAACCTTTTATTTATTTTTTTTTTACAGTTGTCACCGGCCGCTCACGGGCAGACCCTATTCAAGGAGTGGGTGTTGAACGCCTCAAAATCCATCTAACGCAAAATTACGCAGATGAGACCAGACGCAGGCTTTAAAGTTGAGGGAAATTAAATTGAGTAGGAAACACAGATGATGGAAAGGAATTCCACAGAACAGAAGTGTTGTGGAAGGAAAGAAAGAAGCACCGCAGCGAAGCCAGTCTGGAGTTACTAACATCAACACAAAACTCAATGTGCCGACACAGCACCCTTTGTGCTACGAGGGCAACTCGTAAAGGTGGTGGTAGCGAGTGGAAAGATTTCCCTCGAGCACTTGCCTCTACAGTTTTTCCTATAGAGAAAAGGGATAAGCACAACATCTGTGGCGGCAAATATAAGGTCAAGTGAACTAAGAAAGTCAACAGACAGTTTATAAGCCTTTTTTGGCCTTTGACTCGACCCTATCCCAAAAGCCCGGATGAAAACCAGAGCCCCCGCCCCACAGATATGAGAAAGCAGTACTCCATACAAGGGCGGATGAAGACCCTTGTATAGGTGGAGTAACTGAGAAGAGGGAAAAAAAAAGTCTCGCAACTCTAAACAGAACTCCCAGTTTCTTTTAGTCGTGCGCTAGCAACAACTGTGATGTGAGTTTTTCAACAAATTTCAGTTTAATGTTAAGGCCAAGGAATGTTTATATTGTCAACAGAAGAAGCGAGAGATCCGTGAAAGAGATAGAAAAGTTAGTGTCTTAGAGAGAGGGAGATTGTAGAAGTTGGGTTTTTAAGAATTAAAATTTTCACAAGCTTGAGACGACCCGACCCCAACCGGAAATTCTAATCCAGATCAGCGAGAATAGAATCGGAAAGATTAAAGAACGAGAGGCAATTCCTGAAGTAAAAGAGGGAGCAGAAATTAAATGAGTTGAAGAATGAAGGGTCAAGTTCTATGGCATATTGAGTGGATAGAGTTAGAATGTGCAGGGTGAGAAGTTCATTGATGAAAAGCAGGAATTAAGTAGGAAGACAGAGACCTGAGGAACACCACTATTGACAGAAAAAGAAGAAGTCGCCCATAAACAACAGCCAACTTGAGCGATTTGAAAGAAACTAGACTATGTGTGCAAAGAGAAGAAGGAACCCAAAAGGAGGGGAGCTTTGGAGAGCAGTGACGGTGCCATACCCGGTCAAATGCTATTGGATATGTTCAAGCGCCCACCACACAAGTCTTGCCCGTAGTTCCTAAGGCGGAAAACCATAAATCTGTTAAATAGGAAAGTAATATTGCCAGTGAAGATCTCGAGCAACCGAAAGCCGTACTGGTAATCAGAAAGAAGGGAAAGAGATTCCAGTGATTAAGAAGTGAGAGTTGAGTAAGGTTTCAAAGATCTAAGAAAGAATACAAGTGAGAGCTATAGGGCGAATGTAGTTAGAAGGATCAAAGCAGCATCATTTTTTTGGAAAGGGTTGGACATATGCGCGCTTCCCACACTGAGGGAAAGTGCTAGTAATTGAGGCCAATAGAGAATCTAGTTGAACGAGGGGTGGGGTCAGCACGGAAGCACACTTCTCAAACACGGGGAGGAATGGCCACCCACCCTCCTAACGTTCATAGATTTCAGGAGCTCCTGCCCCCGATCAAATGAAATGACAGGTAAAGACATAGGACACTGAAGGAGAAGGAAGAGGAACTACCACAGAATCGGTCCAGGGTTGAACAGAGAAATAGGAGACAATGAGATGATTTGGCTTTTCAAGTTTGGGAATATTAACAACAGAATCATCAGAGCGAATAAGAGGAGGAAAAGGATGATTACAGAAGTTGTTTAGAGATGTTTTTGGCAAGAGGCCAGAGAGATTTGTCAGTAGGAGAACCAAGGAGGCAGCGCATTTTCGTTTAATGAAAGTCCGCTTTGCTCGTCGGAAGAGTATCCCTGCAACGATTTTAGCTGAATGAAAATGCAGAGTGATAGGAGAACGAGAATTTTTCCAACAACCGATAACATGCTCTAGCTCCTGTAATGGCAAGAGAATCTAATGCATCGATCGGACATCCATGGATTTTGAGGAGTAAGATAAAGATTTAGTCCAAGAGGAATGAACCGCTCATCCGCATTAACAAATTACAGTTCCCACTTATTCTGGTCAGAATCTGAAGCGTCTAAAGTCAAAGCAGTCACTTCAATTATAGTTACCGGTAGAAGCAACGCAATGCCCCCCATCGACCCGAAATCAAGTGCCGAAAACCGGCATAAGGGCAGATGGGAGATGTTTGGAGAAGAAGTATTAAAATTAAGTGATATCAGGTTGTGGTCAGATTTACCGATAGGAGCGAGGTGGTGTATTTATCAGAGAGATAGGACTAGTGGTGAAACATAGTCAAGTGTGTTTTCAAGAATCGTTGGGACGATCCGGAATGTGTGTAGGTTATTTAATAGTTGCTCCAGATCGTTGAGAATACTAATGATTCGGCTTCCCTCCAACTAATCAGTACGAAAAGAGGAATCCAACAAATTCAGATTTGTGTACATTGAAATCCTTAAATAGAGGACCTCAGTATTTGGATGAGAAGATATAACGTCTGTGAGAAGTAGTAAGGTAATCAAAAAAGGCATGAAGTCTGTTCTGTTAGGGAACAGTAGCCAGAAGCATAAGAATATTGATAGTAGAAGGAAGAAAGATTTTAAGGCCACAGAACATCGAAAGTTAGGAGATTCGAGATCTCGAGACGTGTTACAGGATGTTTATGTTAACATAGGCACACACTCCACCCTTCAAACGGAAAATATAAAAAGTTATAGTTGAATATATTAAACGAGTTGAAGAATGAATTCTAAGCCATCTGGGTCTCAGACAGAGCATAAAATTAGGTTTAGAGTTGGGGAGGTTAGTATTCCATGGATGCAGAGTTAGAGTGCAAGCCAATGATGATGGTGGTAAAGTCAAAAGAAAGCCACGCCTATGCAAATCTGCTATCATAACACGCACACGCCCACGCACACGCACACGCACGCGCACACGACACGCACACGCAAATCACAAAAAAAAAAAAAAAAAAAAAAAAAAAAAAAAAGAAAAAAAAAAAAAAAACAGACAGAAACAAATAGACAAAAAGCCAAGGAGAAATTAGGAAAAATTATTCGTAGGCTAAAACCTAAATTTTAAAACGATAAAACCTATTAACAGCAAATATCTAAAATATGATAATCCAGAAAGAATACACTCACGCACTCACACGCTCACAACGAGATTGCGTACAAAAAAAAAAAAAAAAATACTATGATCAAACTAAAAAGTAGAAAATAAATCTGTATAAATTATAATAATGGCTGTCAAATAGGTAAATTTTTACGCTAGACAGTGCGTAACTAAGGTCAGTTGCGCCCCTCCCGCGACTTATTTGTGCGCCCCTTTTAGTTCGATCATGGACGGGGTGGGTAGAGTTTTTGGAACTTGAATGACAAAAAAGGTTTTTCTTGTTCAGGATCAAAGAAAAATCCCATTAGCATTACAAAAGAACCAGAGTGTATTAGCATGAAAAAAGGTATATATATATATAATATATATATATATAATTATATATAATATATATATATATATATATATATATATAATATATATATATATATATATATATATATATATATATATAATATATATATATATATATATTATATATATATATATATATATATATATATATATATATATTATATATATATATATATATATATATATTATATATTATATATATATATATATATATAATATATTAATATATATATATATATATAATATATTATATATAATATATATATATATATATATATATATATATATATATATATAAGATGCGGCATTTTAAAAAACAATGTTATTGGGTAAAGTAAAGCAAAAACTTACTAATAAAAACAATACAGACATTTGTCAATTACTTTTAATTTGACATTAATAGTTACTTAATAAATGCTCAAATTAATTCCTTTCGTCCTCTTTATGCATCACAATGTTCGCACTTATTTCTCCAAGTCCAGTTGCTCGAGCCCGATCATACTCTATGCTAAGTACAGCCAATTCAAACTTAACCTTACGGCGGTCGTCATGGTACTTCTCTAATAAGAAGTTATTTGAGAAGTACCATGACTGACCGCGTAAAGGTTTAAGTGGATTTGGCTGTACTTAGCAATAGAGTTATGATCGGTGGCCGAGCACTGGACTTGGAGAATAAGTGCGAACATTTTGTGATGCTAAAGAGACGGAAAGGAATTTAATGAGCATTTAATGTAAGACTACTTAATGTCAATAAGTTAAAAAGTAAGTTGACAAATGTTGTATGTTCTATTGTAGTTTTTTGCTTTACTTTAACCAATAACATTGTTTTCAAAAAATTATGCATCTTATATATAATAATATATATAATATAATATATATATATATATATATATATTATATAAATATATGTATATATATAGTAATAATATATAATATATATAATATTATATATATATATATTATATATATATATATATATATATATATATATATTATAATATATATATATATTATATATATATATATATATATATATATATATATATATATATATATATATATATATATATATATATATATATATATATATATATATATATATATAATATATATTATATATATAATAATATAGCACTATTTTTTATAGATATTATATATGCATATACGCTTTTTTTCATTGTAAACACTCTGGTTCTTTTTGTAATGCTTAATGGGATTTTTCTTTGATATGAACAAGAAAACCTTTTTTGTCATTCAAGTTCCAAAAACTCTATCCACCTCGTCCATGATCGACTAAAGGGGGCGCACAAAATAAGTCGCGGGGGGGCGCAACTGACCTTAGTTACGCCACTGTCTTTAGCGTAAAATTTACCTATTTGGACAGCCATTATTATAATTTATACAGATTTATCTACTTTTTTAGTTGATCAATAGTATTTTTTTTTTTTTTTTTGTACGCAATTTCGTGAGAGCGTGTGAGTGCGTGAGTGTTTTTAAACTTTCTGGATTATTCATATTTTAGATACTTGCTGTAAATAGGGTTTTATCGTTTTAAAATTTAGGTTTTAAGCCTACGAATAAATTTTCCTATTTTTTTTTTTTTTTTTTTTTTTTTTTTTTTTTTTTTTTTTTTTTTTTTTTTTTTTTTTTTTTTTTTTTTTTTTTTTTTTTTTTTTTTTTTGTGTGTGTGTGTGTGTGGTGTTGGTGTGTGTGCCTGTTCGTTGTGCGTGTGCGTGTATGATAGCAGATTTGCAATAGGCGTGGCTTTCTTTTGACTTACCAAACATCATGGCTTGCACTCTAACTCTGATCATGGAATATTCTACCTCCCCAAACCTCTAAACCTAATTTTATCCGCTCTTGTCTGAGACCAGATGGCTAAGATTCATCCTTCAACTCGTTTAATATATCCCAACTATAACTTATTTATAATTTCCGTTTGAAGGGTGGAGTGTTGTGCCTATGTAAATATAAACATTCCTATAACACGTCTCGAGTATCTCGAATCTCCTATTTGATGTCTGTGGCTTAAAATCTTTCTTTCCTTCTACTACAATATTCTATGCTTCTGCTACTGTTCCCTAACAGAACAGATCTTCATGCCTTTTTTGATTACTACTTACTTCCACGAGACTGTTATATCTTCCTCATCCAAATACTGGGTCCTCTATTTAAAGGGATTTCAATGTACACAAATCTGAATTGTTGATTCCTCTCGTACTGATTTGTTGGGAGGAAGCCGAATCATTCAGTATTTCTCAGATCTGGAGCAACTGATTAAATACCCTACACACATTCCGGATGCGTTCAACCGATTCCTTGAACACACTTGACTATGTTTCACCACTAGTCCTTCTCTCTATAATACACCACCTCCGCTCCTATCGGGTAAATCTGACCACAACCTTATATCACTTAAATTTAATACTTTCTCTCCCACATCTGCATCCTGCCCTATGCGGTTTTTCTGCCACTTTGATCGGGTCGATTTGGGGGGCATTGCGTTGCTTCTACGGTAACTTAATTGAAGTGCTGCTTTGACTCTTAAAGAGGCTTCAGATTCTGCCGATAAAGTGGGAACTGGAATTGTTAATGGGATGAAGCAGGTTCATTCCTTCTGACTAAATCTTTCTCCTCAAAATCCATGGTTTCGATCGTGATTGTTCTCTTGCCATTCAGGCTGAGACAATGCTTATCGGGTGTGGAAATTCTCGTTCTCCTATCACTCTTGCAATTTTCATTCAGCTAGAGAAATCGTTTGCAGGGATACTCTTCGAACGAGCCAAAGCGACTTTCCATTAAA
>JABUQX010012775.1:25000-27309 GCA_015478945.1 Trachelipus rathkii | reverse complement strand
TTATATATATATATATATATTATATATATATATATATATATATATATATATATATATAAATATATATATATATATATATATATATATAATATATATAATATATATAGTAATATATTATATATATATATATTATATATATATCTATATATATATATAATATATATATATATATATATATATATATATTATATATAGATATATATATATATATATATATATATATATATATATATATATATATATATATATATATATATATATATATATATATATATATAATATATATATATATATATATATATTATATATATATATATATATATATATATATATATATATATATATATATATATATATTATATAAATATTATATATATATATATATATATAATATATAATATTATATAATATATAATATATATATATAAGTATTATATTATATATATATATATCTATATATATATCTATATATAATATATATTATATTATATATATATATATATAATATATAATATATATATATATATATATTATATTATATATATAATATATATATATATATCTATATTATATATATAGATATATATAGATATATATTATATATATATATATATTATATATATATATATATATATATATATATATATATTATATATATATATATATAGTATTATTATATATATACTAGTATATCTATATATATATATTATATATATAATATATATATATTATATATATATATATATATATATATAATATATAAGTATAATATATATATATATATATTATATATATATATATATATATATATATATTAATTATATGATATTTTTCTTAAAACTTTAGAAGTATTGAATTGAGATTTAAAAAATTTATTCTCTTTTCCTGAATGACATCAAAAATCTTTGTCTAGAAGCCTCAAATTTTTAACAATTAATTTTTAAATAATTTTACCAATTTCAACAGATAAAGATTTGCATAGAAAAAACTTGGTTAGCTTTGGGTGTTAAGAGCAAGTTTATTTTAGTTTACTATTTATTATATACAGGAGCATCTATCATAATATAATTATAATTTTTAAATTTCATTTTTTTTCATAACATTTCTTTTAAAATTGCAGCGAATTATTCTTCTAAATTTTTATTATAAATTTTTTAAAAACCAGTGAAATCAACACTATTCTAACTAAAAACTGCTTCAGAACTTTATCATAAAATAGTTCGTAAAAATCTACGAAGGTTTCTAACTTAAATCATACATCAAAAGAGATATCTTTAGGACATAGATTTATATATATATATAATATATATATATATATAATATAAATTATATTAATATATAATTATATAATATATTATATATATATATTATATATATATACTATATATATATATATATATATTAATGGCTGATAAATAATGAAGCACTTTCAACTCCATTTATTACCTTATATATATATATACAGGCGGGGTAAAAAAAAGTTTCTGAGGTTGGTGTAAAAAAAACAAAACCCCTCCCCCCTTTTCCTGAAAATATTTTTTGAATTTTATGGGCTATTCTGGTAGCCCTCTTTATTATCTATAAAAATGGCAAATAGAAAATAGGCTGCTCTAAATTGACAGTAATCAGCGATAACAAATGTCGAACCCCAGTTAAAAAATGGCTGCAAAACTTTTTTACAGTTTTTACAACTTTTGCTACCATTTCAAATGTATTACATTTTTTAAATTTTTTTTTTTTGTTGTTACTACATATTGATGGAGGGAGGAACTTGGGCAAACTAATAATTTTTTTTTAAAATTATTGGATGTCCTCTAAAAAAAAAATTTTTTTTTACCCCATCAAATTTTCCAAAATGGGGTAAAAAAAGTTTTTTTTAACCCGGATGTATTATTATTAACATGGAAAGTAGCTCTGGAAAGCTCTGAAAAGTAGCTGAGTGATGACGTTATAGCATAGAAGGCTCAGGAAAGTTCATGAAAGTTGGGAAGTAGCTTGGAAAGTAGCTGGAAAGTAGCTTGGAAAGTATCTGAAAACATGAAAAATAGCTCAGGGATGATGTCATAGTCTAATATCATACCGAAACACCTCGGAAAACTGTGAAAGTAGTTTGGAAAGTAGTTGGAAAGTAGCTTGGAAAGTACCTGGAAACATGGAAAATAGCTGAGTCAAGTGTGAAATTTGGAAAGTAGCTTTGGAAAGTAACTGAAAATATGAAAAGTTGCTCTGGAAAGTAGCTGAGTGATGATGTCATAGCATAGCATGCTCATGAAAGTACATAAAAGTTGGAAAGTGGCTTGGAAAGTAGC
>JABUQX010012775.1:0-22500 GCA_015478945.1 Trachelipus rathkii | reverse complement strand
GGAATTTACGAAGACTGAAGTCTGCCAGAAGAATCAAAGCCAGTAACGACCTGGGAAGTGTCACAACCTTAGACAACGACCTCAGAAGGAAGACCACACATCTGTTGGAGGGCCGCGGAGGTACAAGGGACGGACTTATTGTGACATATATATATATATGTATGTATATGAAAGTAGAGAAGCGAAAACATAATTAGGGGGGCCTGTTCTATGATGATCAGTGATACACTGGAAATTTCAAGCAAAATTTGACTAGATACTTCTAACAAATTCACCGTCCTGACTGGAAGCATTGTATAAACTTTGAAAAACTTACTTTTTATAACTTGTTGTGTAAGTTATGTCAAGAGTTAGGGTTGAAGGGAAAAGAGGCCATAGTCTTCATAGCAGAAAAAAGAGCTGCTGAGGCCGCAAGGCGAAAAGAAGAAGCCCTTAAAAAGGAAAAAGAACGAGTGGCTACTGAGACTGAGAGAGAGGCTCTTGAGAAAGAAAAGGAACGAGTGGAAAAAGAGAAGAAACGCGAATCCGAACTCAAGAGACTGCAGCTCGCGTATCAGGTGAGGATAACTTATGATGCCTCGGAAAGTTGTCAAATGAGAGCCAAGGTGCCGAAGCTACCTCTATTTACCGACGGAATGGATGAAATGGGGAACTACCTTGAGCGATATGAACGATCAGAATACAATGAAGCCGAGTCAGATTTTGTTGACACCGCCAAGGACTTTGAAGAAGTTGCCGAAGAAAATGGTGTCGAAGTTAAACAAGAATCTGAGACTTCGAGGAAACAGGAATGGTGCGGAAGAAGCGCCGAGCGTGAGGTCAATCAAGGAGACGCCCACGCGCGGGAGCAAACCCACCGGACTGCACAATTGAGGAAAAAGCTGAATCGGCAGCGGTAGGAATTGAAGTAAAGAATTTAACGGGAGGGGACGAACCTCCGAAAATAGAAGATCCGATTGATTGTTTGAAAATTGACCGAAAGAATTTGATACGACTACAGAAAGAAGTAAAGGAAAGGTTGTTAAAGAGAAATCTTCCGTGTTCCGAATCGGAAAAAGAACGACCAGAATGTAATGAAGTCGATTTAGATTTTGATGTCGATTCAGATTTTGATGACGCCGCCAAGAACTTTGAAGAAGTTGCTGAAGAAAGTAGCGTTGAAGTGAATCAAGAATCTGAGACTTCGAGAGTACAGGAAGACGATCGACGAGGGGTCAAACGAACATTGTCTCCTATTCGGTCAACGGATTACTTAAAAGGAGCTAAATCGGACATTCAAGATTTGGGAACGGAAAATGAATCAAGAATTGATTCGACAGAAGTTGTCTTGGATCGGAACGAATCCGATTTTAGTTCGGAATTTAACGAAGAGATAAAGCACTCTGCAATTCCCTTAGTTACGGAAGACTCTGCCCATATGTGGAGTAATGTTAAGACAACTAACGGAAAGTGTTGTAAAAAGAAATTGCGAGAGGAAGGGTTGGAATTCGACAGAGTCATTTCTAATGTAGATGACAGAAATCTTGGAGCCCACAGAAGAATGGGAGAACGCGGTCGTAACCATAACAGTAGAGGAAAAGATGCCACCGAAGAAGCGGACTTTAAGTATTCACGAAAGAAGTTAATGATGAACGAAAATCGTCCAGATAATTTGGAAAATAAGATGCAGACACTACGCTTATTGGGTGAAGACTATGCTTTGCAGACTTCGGTTTTAAAATATGATGTATCAAAAGAATTGACGATAGGGGAAGATGTGGAAAATAAAACTAATGAACCGTGTGATGGAAAGAATGTTCTATCGAAAAAGAAAAGATGTTGTTTAAAGGAGAAGATGATCCTTCAACTTAAAGCATCAAAGTGGAACCACATACAACGATCAAGAGCACTTCGAAACGATAAGACTGAAGAATCGTTAAGAGTAAACATCAAAATGCGAATTCAGATTAAAGGACACAAGAATTTCAAGACGAGAAGATGTAAGGGCGGAATACCTTACCAGAATTCATCTGTAAGTTGTGATGAAGAAGAGATGTATCCACAGAATCCGTATCTTCATCTTAATAAGGGGGATATTATCACAGATGAATCCAGACATAAGAAAAGGTTAAGCTACATTATTACCATTAGGAATGCTTTTAGTCATATTTTTAGTGAGGATCCACTTTTCGTAATTAATTTAGTATTTTTACCATTGTTTATAAGAATTGAGTAATTTTATCATTAATTCAATACTTTTAGATTGTAAAATTATTTAGAATAATTTTAAGAGTTTTTGTAATAATATTTAATATTGTAAAATTATTTTGAATAATTTTAAGAAAATTTGTAATAATATTTTAGTAATTTACGAGTAAGCGTTTAAAGAAGAAATGGTATAAAAGAGCGAGCTTTATACATACAAGTGTTCATTCTTTGTTCGCCGCTCTTCATATCAAGACTCTTGACGTGTATTACTTAAGTTTAGTGAGGATTAAAGGGTTTAGAATAACTATTCATTATTTCATTACTACGAAACCTTCCTGGTACAACTTTGAATTTACTGAAGGATAGTAAGAAGAAAAAGGAATAGTAAGGACCTTAAAGAAGACTTCACTTATTCTTGAGGACTAAAAGAAGATTCAGGAGGAAACTTAAGAGGAAAGTAAGGAAGCTCTTATACAACGGCTGAAGCTGCTCGACGGGAATTCAGGAAGACAGAAGTCCGCCAGAAGAATCAAAGCCAGTAACGACCTGGGAAGTGTCACAACCCTAGACAACGACCTCAGAAGGAAGACCACACATCTGTTGGAGGGCCGCGGAGGTACAAGGGACGGACTTATTGTGAACATAATTATATAAATATATATATATATATATATATATTATATTATAATATATATTATATAATATATATATATATATTATATATATATAATATATATATATATATATATTAAAGAACGCCTTCGTGGCTGCAGGAGGTTTGAATCGCACGCCTCTCATATACGAAAGTACGCTTGGTTGAAATCTCCGCAATAGCAGTTTGATTTTATCCACCTGGGGTGCAAGGATTAAAACTCCGACTAGCGAACACGTTGTGGCTCGTTTGGATAGCCGGCCTTAAAGTTCGATTTCCTGTGGTCCCCGTGTTACCCCCTGCCTAGGGGATAAAACGTTAAAAGTATTATATTATAATATATATATATATATATTATATATATATATAATTATATATATAAAATATATTATAATATATATATATATAATATTATATATAATATATATATATATATATATATATATATATCTTTGGTGTCTCTTGGTTGTGGTTTGTCGTTATGGATATTACGATATGAGCTGGAGGATGAAGAAATCCTCTTCTTAAAGAATAGATTCTATTATTGAGCCAACAAAAGATACTTGAAAGCGGTACTTGATAACCCATGAAGGTACTCGAAGCTACCTGAAGCCCAAGCTGCAATGTGAGCATTCCCATGAATAAATTAATATTCATGAGAATACAGCATATTATGGTACAGTGAGCCACAATGATATGATTCACAGTCTTCTGAGCACCATGTCCTCAAAAGAATGCCAATAATACCATGTGGGAGGCATGTGTGAAAACTGCCACATTAGCATTATCTGGAATATAACAATGAACATTTGTAAACATTCATTGTCAAATCAGATATTACGACATTGGAGATTTCCATACTAGTAATCTGAGTCCCAAATTAGATGTTTTAAACGACATTGGAGATTTCCATACTAGTATCTGAGTCCCAAATGATGTTTTAAACTAGTGAGTTGTGTCCCAAATTGGGACACAACTCACTAGTATGTACTTTGTATATGTAATTAACCACATATTATACCTGTGATAGAATAGCACGACGACTCTGATGAGGTAGTGAAGGCTTCCAAGAATCAGCACACTGACGAAGGTGGTCGAGGAAGGTGTGATGATCCGAGTGGTGGGAGAAGGAAATATGAATTCACCCTGGGATTACGGATGGAGGAACAATTACCGAGTTTATCAGTGGTATGAACACTGCAAGTGCTTTGTAGAAGTCCAAATGCAATTAGAACAGGGAAGGAGTCTCCGACCAGTTTTTCGGGATTACCATTGCCACATCAGGAAATTTGAGCTGTCAGTGTAAACGCTCTATCAATTCCCTGAGCCTGGGGTGGTAAACTGCAGGAGTGAAACGCTTAGAAGCCAATGAAACCATGAGGTCCTTCCACGGAAAGATTTCGGAATTAGCGGCCTTGATCCGTTGAGACTGCGGAAGGAGTTCCAAATCTCACAATCCAGTTAAATAGAAAGGCCTGAACGATGGTTTTGGTGGAGGTATCACGTAAATGAATAGCTTCGGGACCAGCGGGTTTGCTGTACGGTCGATACAGGTGGGGATGTGGCGTGAAACATTTGAAGGAGCAGAGTCGACAAGGTCTATGTGGACTTTGGTCGAAAACGCACACGTACTACTCGAAACAGATGCAGCACCAAGGAAGAAATTGGTCGGACAGGAGCGTTAGCGATGCCTAGTGAACTTTGACCGTCAGGCCAACTAAGGCACTGTTGAGTCAGCAATTTAAGTCCTTGCAGCAGAGAAGCCAGACGAAAGCCTTGACACCAGGGTGCGAGGTGTTGTGAATGGTGTCAAAGACAAGGCGACGCATTGGAGTTGGTACAACAGGGCGGGGCAAACGAGAAGACATACGAGAAGACATTCACCAAAAATGGGAAGGGAAGCCGAACACTTCCACACTCTGAATGTCGAAGGTGGAGTTAGCTGGGAATGTAAATTCCTCCAGCTGCTGCAGATGGGACATCTCTTCGTAATTGAGAGAAGGAAGGGGAGAAATAGCATGAATGCGAGAGGAGAGAGAGAGAGAGAGATGAGAAGAGAGAGAGAGAGAAGAGAGATGAGAGAGAGAGAGAGAAGAGAGATGAGAGAGACGGAGAGAGCCCGTTCAGCGGGGATGTTCTCAGCACCCTTGACGTGGCTAATATCGGTGGTGAATTGTGCAATGAACTCCAGGTGATAGGCCTCACGAGGGGACCTGCTTGACAGTAGAGGCAGTGATGAGAAGATGATCAGTGAGAATATGGAATGAACCTTCTATGAAATAGCGAAAATGTTTGACGGCAAGGTAGATAGCGTGCAGTTCCCTTCCAAAAGCGCTATAACGTACCTCAGGGGGTTGGAGCTTCTTGGAGAAAAACGCCAAAGGACGCCACTCACCGTCTAAAAATTGCTGAAGAACACCGCAAAATCCAAAGAGTCGGTATGGATCCGAGTGGGTGTGGTGGTAGAGGGGAAGAAGAGAAGAACGGAAAAAGCCAGAGCTTCCTTGATGAGTCGAAAGCATGACGAGCCTCTTTGGTCCAGTCGAAGGTGACAGAGACCGAAGAACCTTTCCGAGAGGGCTTAAGGAGAGCATTGAGAGGGTAAAGTATGTCTGCAGCGGACGGGATAAACCTATGGTAAAAGTTTATCATTCCAACAAAACGACGGAGTTGACGCTGTTTGGAAGGAAAGGGGGAAAGAACGGATGGCAGAAACTCGGTCTTCGAGGGGGCGGACGCCCTCGGAAGAGATGGTGTGTCCCAGAAAGGTCATTGAAGAAACACACATTTTAAAGTGTTTACACGGATGCCATACTCCACTAACCTTGTAAACACTTAACGAAGATGAGAGAGGTGCTCTTCCGGGTAAGAAATGGCAATGAGCAGGTCATCGATGTAGGCGAAAACAAAGGGCAGACCATGGAGAATGGAATCAATAAAACGTTGGAAAGACTGGGCAGCGTTACGAAGGCCGAAAGGGGTACGTAAAATTCAAAGAGACCGAAAGGAGTTATCACAGTAGGTTTATGTACGTTGGAAGGATGGACGGGAATCTGATAAAAGGCTTTCACAGGGTCGATCTTGGAAAAAATGTTGCATCCAGAAAGGTTTGCGTTAAAGTCCTGTATATGGGGAACAGGGTACCTATCTGGGCGAGTGATGGCATTTTGGCAGCGATAGTTGCCGGTCGGATGGTAATCCCCATTAGGTTTGAGAACAAAATGAAGAGGAGAAGCGTAGTCTGACTTGGAAGTCCGGATGATGCTCTGCCGAAGCTGGGTGTCGAACTCCTGCTTGGCAGCGTGAAGCTTGTCGGAAGCAAGACGACGAGAGTGAGAGAATAGGGGTCTCCCATTTGTCTCAATATGATGAACGACGTTATGTTTAACCTCGGGGAAAGTTGAAATTGGAGAAACGAGATCAGGAAAGTCGGAAGAAAGAAGAGATTCAAAGGGGTTGTTACCTGTAGGCAGGTGGATGCCGTTGATAGACGAGGTTACACGGATGCAGACGGAAGAAAACTGAGTTTCGTAATCTATCAGGCGATTATGATGAAGATCTAAAAGAAGTATGTTGAAGTGGGAGTGGAAATCCGCTCCAAGAATGGGAAGGGTCACGTCGGCGATTACAAAATTCCAAAGGAAATCACGGCGAAAAGAAAGGGTAAGGTGGAGTTGTTTAGTACCATACGTGTGGATTAAGGACCCATTCGCAGCCTGCAATGAACCCAAAGGTTCAGCGACACGGTTCTTCTGAGGAAGAGAGCTGGGTAAGACAGAGAAAGAACTACCGGTATCGACCAGGTAAGAAGGCAGTAGCAGGATCGTAAACGCAAAGGAATTGGACGCTGAGTTGGCTACGTAGCACGGCTTTACTACGTGCATTGGCGGTTAAATCAAAAGCACAGTATTTTCAGGCATGTGCACGTTTGATTTCCCCATCGCTGATGGTTACGACAGTCACCTTGTTCGTTGCACGAAGGTGTGGAAGAACTTTGAGAAGATTGCTGAAATTGGTGAGGCAGTTGCGCTGGAGCGACCGATTGACGAGAAGGGGTGGAAGAGCGGTGACTCTGAGTAGGAGAACGAAGATAGTGCGAATAAGAAGGGGAAGAATGATAATAGTGAGAGTAAGAGGGAGGAGGATAAGATTGAAAATATGTTGGACGAGCTTCCAAAGCTCGGAGGCGATTTGTAAGATCGAATATCACATTTTCAAGGGTGGCTATGCGTGCCTCCAACACGGTGGTATTAGCGGGCGGAGGACTGATTACATTAGTGAGACCTTGAGCCTGCGTTAGTTGGGGAGCAGGTAGTTGGGACCCGATACCTGGCGGCAAGATGGATACAAAAGAAGTGGAGGGTGGTAGAGCCGGAGCCGTAAGAGGTTGAGCTTTGACTACACAATCTGCAAGTGCGGCCAGTTCGTGCAGTTTACAGTTCGGATCAGCCATAGCTAGGTGGAATTGAATCTCGGTTGGCAGTTTCTGCAAAAACAACTGCCGGACGATGTTCACGCAATTACCTACGGGCGGGCCTTTTAGAAGACCAAGCATGTCTGTCAACAAGACAGAAGGGAGCCTGTCTCCGAGGCTCTCGTTTCTAAGGAGTTGTCTGGTCTTGTCAGCGTCCATCACACCTAGTCTAACTAAAAGTTCATTTTTTAGATCGTGGTATGGCTGATTGCTGGAGAGGAATTGGGGCAAAATGTATCTGAGACGTTGAAGTACTTTCACAGGTAGGATTCCAAACAAAGCACGAAAACGTTCTGTCTCAGAGGTGCCCTAAGCTATAACTCGAGCAAAGTAAACGTCAGGTCCAAATCGTTATCGATATATTTGGCGTTGAAAGTAGTTGGACTTTTTGGAGTTTGAGTCGGAATCGATGTGACATATATATTTTAAACAATGTCATCAGAGGCAGGATGAGTCATAATGATGCGAAATGTAAGCAAAAAAAATACTGTAAAAATGGGGTAGGAGAGCACTGCAAAGAATAAAGTGTTATAGAAAATGAAAATTTTTACCATAGTTCCCCTTTTCTTTTGCCAGAAATGAATTTAAATAAGTAACTATTATAAATTGGCATAAAAATGAAATAGAAACAAAATACTCGAAATTAATTCAAAATATTACAAACACTATATTATTTGTTCCAAAATACACAATAAAAGAAAGAGAATATTTTATTAACCCTAAACACTAAAAAAATAGATATATTAATTTGCATACGACATTTGTATAACACAGCATTTCAACCTTACAGACTAATACACATTTCATAAAACTATATGTAAACATACCACTTGTGCTTTAGTAAATATGCCGGGTCACTGAATAAACACTTCTAAGGACACTGAAGAATGCAGAACACGTTGGAAGTAAAATAACTTTTATACGATGCAGGATAAGTTAAAGCAGGAGCTAAAAAGGCAGATGACGCAGGAGCGATACACATTGATAAGATGGCGAACAAAAAACAAAGAGAACTAGATCGCTTGAGTCACGCATATTTAAAAGCGGGAAATCTAAGATTTCTTCTTAAATTTATAAGCATAAAATATTACATATAATGTACATTGAAAGTAGATTATAAATGGAACGAGTGAGTCGGAGCCTTCAGTGAAATATAAAATATATTAAGTCCAGACGTGTGAGCAATTTATCTTATATAATAAATGTTACCTTGAAAATTGGAATAAAATGTTCCTTTGTAAACAATCCCACGGAAATATAATGCATAGATTCAATATTCAGAATAACTTCATAGATTAAATAAGTTCCACTCTTCATTCGTGAAATGACGAAAAATATAGTACTGACTTGAGAAAAATAAATTTAGTATTAACAATTAAGTCAAATGGTTTGAATTAGGACAAACAAAGAAACCTTTTTAAACATAATTATATTGAAAATTTAAGACAAATTTACTGAGAAGTAAATTTTATTAACAGCGTGTTTCACAATACCAGAGAGAATTCTGTATACGAAAAACACAACGCATCTCATCTTCGAACGAAATCCAAAAATAAGACACTAAACATAAAAATCATCACGAACAACTGAATGATATGCAACACAAATAATTTCAAATGCTGGAAATAAAACGTAAAATTAAGATTACAAAAAGGTTCAAATGTAAAGTCAGGAAAAAGTCGTTACTTTTAAGAGGTCAGATCGTGAAAAAGAAAGGCTAGAATATAAAGAATACATGTTTATTAAAAGGTTCACAACCAAAAAGAGAGAATTGCAAAGAATTCCGATAGAGTTGCTAAAAGCATCATTAAAACCGTAATAGACGCTCCTAAAACAATTAATAAAGCACTTCTAGTGTAAGAACGACATTTTTAAGCGGAAACGACATAAAAAAATTCTTGTCAATACGGTAAATGACTAGGTAAAGACGACCCAAGTTTTACGAGGACTTTACAAATATACAGCTTACAATTTCTTACGAAATTCGAACTTAGGCAGGTCTAAACTTCGTATTGTGAAGCATAAATAAGAAAAAGCGTCATATTTAATAGTTAATTTATATTTAACAACAGGTTAAGATACAGATTTGAATGTTTCTATATAATTAAATAACACAATATCAGTAATCTATCATGTACAATTAAGACACCTAAAACTTTAAAAATTCGCTTTCTTGCTTCTCTGGAAATGCTGTTAATGAACACATCGATTTTCAGAATGCTGAAATTAATCCTTAAAGACTTATTGTTGTTTAAACGGAAAAATCTCTCAAATGTGAAGTGGAGGTCACATCGTGACTTTTAAGATCCCTAAATTGAAATGTGAAAATTTAAGACAATAAGCGCTATATGTAGAATAGAATTTGTATATTAACTTTTTTGATTCATACTATGAATTTAATATATAAATAAATGAATATTTTACTAATAAATATTTCAATTTAATACACACCCTAAAGACAATTAAAAACTTCTCTTTCTGCTTTTGAAATCGTGCATCATAACAACATTATTTCAAAGCTGAAATTACCGTAAAAACCATATAAGATACAAAATAAAAAAGTGAAATATGAAAAATATGTATCTCAGTTCTATAAATTTCGTAAGGAAAATATAAGAAAAAGGCGTAATTTTAGAATATAAACTTTTTATAAACAGGTTCACAAACATGGGAGAGGTATTGAGATAGTAAAGAACAAATATTGAAATTTCATTAAAAAAACTCAATATAGACCCGATAAATACTATATAAAATGTTGCTTATTCTTGTTCCGTTATTTGCAATGTCAGTGAAACACATTATATTTTATGATTTTACATAACGCTTAGAGTTAAATTAAATAATTACCTCGTAAAAATCGTGAATTTAAATTTAATCACTGAATAATTTTCAAAATGTTTAATTTAGAGAGGGTTGGAAAATTTGTTATGTGAAAATTTAAGCATAAATGTGTAATTTTAGTGAGTTAATTTTTAATTAAAACAGGTTTCAACGTCAATCAATGAAATATGGGATCTACCAACAAAATTAATGAATTTCTTTAAAAAATCGTCAATTTAAAATAAAAATATATCAAATATTTCACTTTTTTTTTTTAATTGCTTTCAATATCGATCTTTAGAATCAATGGTCTGGAGAAATATATATTTAAACCAACTTGTAGTAAGAAAAATTTTAAAATCCCCTCTTCAAGGGTTGAAATTGTAGAAAAGTATACTCTTTAAGAGTATATAATTGTGATTAAATATTTAACATACGATATGTAAATTATAAAGATTATAAAGATTTTTCTAAAGAGTTTTTTCACAATAATTAATTATAATATTAATTATCACCATTTCTCGAAATTCAATTAAATAAACGGCATAAATATGAAAATTTGAAATTCATTTATATAATACTAATATATTAAATCCCTTTTTCAGCTTTATTGAAAATTACCATTCAATGAATACCATATTTATTCCAAAAGCGAAAATAATCTTAAAAACTCAATTTTAATATACTTAATATATATTCAAATGTAATTTTTAATAAATCGTACAAAGAGTTTAAATTTATAATGTGTAAATTCAAGTTCACTCATAAATTTCTGTTTTATTTTGTATATTATAATATCAAGGAACATCACTATTGTAAAAATTTTATTATATAATAATACAAAAAAAGTAAATTTCATTAATAATTTTTCTGCAATATTTAAACTTCCTAAACACAATTTTAAATTCGTCATGCCGTTTGAAACTATCACGGTATTATGTCAATGAAATACTATACTATATTTCTTTATTTCACTATAAAAGCGAAAATAGTATATCTAATTATGATGTGCTAAAAATCTAATTTTAAGATTTACATAATTATAATTCACAAATTTTGAATATATTAGAAAAATGTACTTAAGAGTCTAACTCAATTCGAACTTCGCGTGAGTTGGTATTTTTATTTAGAAGTATATATATTGTTATTCTTTATTATAAACAAGTTAAACGGAAGTCTAACATGTATAATTTCTTTTTATAGACAGAGACAATTAATATGAAATTTTTTTGGAAAACTATAATTTTTATATA
The DNA here is from genome assembly GCA_015478945.1 of Trachelipus rathkii. NCBI lineage: Eukaryota > Metazoa > Arthropoda > Malacostraca > Isopoda > Trachelipodidae > Trachelipus > Trachelipus rathkii. The sequence continues at coordinate 11,114 of JABUQX010012775.1, read as the reverse complement.
AATAATAAATACAAATAAAATATTTATCTATTGCTTTAAATGCACTTCATATTCACACACATTTTATTTTATTATTTATTCCAATATATTATGTCAAATATTATTGTTATAAACTCATATTATTATGAAATTACAGAAGTACTTAAACATGTGGTGAATTAAGGAAAATCAACTTTAGAGGTTCAAATATTGTAATGTTTAAATGTAAGCAATTATTAAATTTTAGAGTAAGTTAAAATTTTAATGAAAACTGTGCCTCGGCTAAACCTATATGAATATTTATGTAGGATTATAAATCAAATTCTTATGATGTATTTTAAAACGTCAATTAAGACAACTACTGTTATATAATCATATAAAATAATACTTTTATTTCTTGCTATTTTAGACAGTAAGCTTTTCAATTGAAAATTATAATTTCTTACAAAATGGAAAATATATTTATAATAATCACTTTGATTCCACATTAATTCAATGGAAATTAGAAAAATAAAATATAAATTCAAAATATTGTTAATTGTTAAAATATATTTTAAAGGCAGCGTTTATAGCCCGATGTTTTAAATTTTTTGGCAAAAAACATACTTCCTCAGAACTATGATATAATATTTTGTATATAAAATTACATATTTGTAATATTTTTTCATTAATAAATACTGTATAAATTAAATGACTTATAATTTTCAATATTGAAAAAATTAATATAATTTATATTTCTATCTTGATTCTTATGACGTATGGTAATCAAAAATTATTCATTATTATCTATATTCAATTAAAATTAACTTATATATAATTATTATTATTATTTATATTGATTATTTTATTATTTGATTATTAATTTTTATTATTATTTATTATTTTATTAATTATTATTTCGTTTATTATTTTTCGAATATTTTTTCTTTCTTCAATATTTTTCTTTTAACTTTTTCCATTTTAATTCTGTATCATACCTATTATATTAATTATTCGTTGAATCCTATTGATTTTAGTCAGAACATGTATTATATTACTCATTACTATTACTTTTAATTGATTATTATTAATTATTTTATTGATTATTCATTTATTATTATCTATTATTAATTTTATTAAAGATTCAGATAATTAATAGAAAGTAATTATTCGCATTAATTATTCATTCATATGCTTATTAATTATTTGATTATTATTATGTATTAAATTACTTTGTTTAACTTTGTTATTCATCTTATTATGTACTATTTCTGAAATGAATACGCTTTTCTCTACTTTTTATCAATGAAAATAAGTAATTATCATTCATAATTATTATTATTGCTTATTATTATTGTGTATTATTAATTATTAATGTCATTATTATTATTATGTATATATTATGAATAATCTAATTGAGTTTGATTATTATAACATGTATTATCGATTATTATGATTTATTCATAATTATCTAATAATATAGAGTGCTTTAAAGTTATTTTTTAGCCTAAAAATATTCTTGTGAGTATTAATTAGGTATTCGAATTGTTCAATAAATATCTACCTACTTTTTCGTACCAGAGTTCAGATTCCATTTTCACGTTTATTTTTTCGTTATATGATTTTTAGATTTTAGTTTTAATCTTACTGGTTATATTGTAATTAATTGTAATTATTTTATTTGAACAGTTTTAATTTTTGCTTCGTGATCCATGATAACAGTGCATACTACCGTCGTGATAAATGTTCCATCGCGTGAGTCGGGGCGAACAGCACTTGAAATCAATCTTCAGAAGAGCAAATTGTTTTGTGTTTATTTCAAAGGAATTGTCTGAAGAAATTTATATAGAAAACGTTAGGAAGCTGTTTAGGAATTTAGAAAAGTTTGCAAAAAATTGCTTTTAAGAAAATGACTATTTATTATTATTATGTATTTATTAAATTATTACTATGTTTTATTATTTTTTTTATTTAAAGTGAAGAATAATTGATGTTCGCTTAAATCTGTATACAAAGATTTATTAATTATATTTATTATTTATTTTATATATTAACGTTAACTTTTATGTAAGTTAATAATCATCGATCTTTATTATGTTATATATATTATAATCTAAATGATTATTATTACTATTCACTTTATTATATTTTAAAAATAGCATTTCAATGAAACACATTAGGATTTTCATAGCTAATAATTAATATCATCCGTTAAATACACTCAATTTGATTTTAAAGAATTCCCATAATCAAATGTTTGAAATTTAGGAAGAAACGACTTTTTAAATTAGATTTATAGTCTAATCTTAAATATGTAATTAAAAATTTAAAGTTGTAGTTATGTCATTTTTTATTCTGTTAGAAGTGTATGTAAATTTTATTATCTTAAAAATTATACAATTATATTTTATTATAGTTTTAAACATAGATCATAATATTGTTATTTGGAATGGGAGAAATGGAACGTATTAATATTAAGTTGTGTCATTCATTATTCTTTTTTAACATTCCGTAATTAACCTTTATTAATGATTTAAATCTGAATCTATTCATCGATTTAAAAAACGTCAGTGGATTTTACAGATTAGAACATCTCATTAATTATTATTTAATATATTATTATTCATTCTAAGCACGATTCGCAATTATTATTTCATTCATCATTTAGATGTTCTTTTTATTTGAATATAATTTATTGAGTTATCATTATTCAATGAAACAACTAATCACGATACTCGTATTTATTCATTATTATTAATTATCTATTATTATTTAATTTAATATTTTATATTAATAATTTATATTATATATTATATGTGTTTGATCTCGAAGTTATTTTTATAATAATCTTTTTTATAATAAATTATATTGAAGAAATTACTTTCATTAATATTTTTTAAAATTATAGTTTTGGAAACAACTAGTAAGTTTCCTAATTTCAAAATATATTTAGGAAAAAAATATATAAGGTATTTTTGGTATTGACTCTAGTTTAAAGTCTCATGTAATTGATTAATATTATTTGATTATTATCTTATTTAAGCAAAAGTTGGCCATTACCCGTAGATTTTAATTGATATTAAAATTGTGTATAAGAATCAGGTTTTGGAACTTGGAAACTGTGTCTGGTATGTATTATTATTATTATAGTAAACAAAAAAGTTCCCGTTATATAAATATTGCTATTTATATGTATTATTATTGCATTATTTGATTGATGTTCAATTTGCGATTAATATTAAAGACATATTAAATACAGAATTTAATTTATAAATCCCTTTTTTTCTGCTGTAATTTCTGAAATTCGAATCTTATGATATTTATACTAACACATATTACCTTAAATTAGTGATTCCTACAGCTTTATTAATTATTATTTAAAGTAATGTATTATTATTAATTATTATTATCTATCTATTATACAATTATTATTTTTATCATATATAGTAAGTGGCTGCTTCGAAAGTTATGTAATCGATTATGACCTTAAAGCATTAATCTAGGAAAATTGAAGAATTTTACAATAATTTAAATGTATTTAAAATTTTAAGTTGGAAAATATGGTTTTGAAGTAATTTTTTAATGAAATTTCAATTATTACTTTTAATATTACTATTAAAATCAATTATCGTTGAAACCTTTTTATTATTTATTTATTCTATTTTTTTAAATATTCAAAACTCTTCAATCCTTACCTTACGTCTCAACTTATTTTATTTATTCTTTCCTTATCGTTTATTATGTATTTTAAAAATAAATTACAAAACATTTAACTAGTGAGAAGCGATGTGTAAAAAAAAGTCCTTTTATTAAAATTTTGGTTAATGTTTTATGATCATTTTAATGATTATGAATAAGAAACATTTATTTATTGATCTTTCTGTACTTTATTATGTATTATTCTAAAATAAGACTTTCATTTTCTTTCCTATCATTTTCACATACAGCATTTTCAGCAGTAGTTCTGTTATTCATGAGGTTATATCATTCCTATTGCATTATATATTATATTTTATATTATTATCATTATATCGTAATTATAATTATTATTTATAGCTTATTATACTTTTTAGTATTTTATTCATGATTTTTTACAGAAATTGTATTATGCAAAGGTAATTGTAATTACTATATATGTAATTTCAGTTATTATATTATTATTATTTTATATGGATGATTTTATTATCTAGATAAGGATTATATTATATAACTTATTATTATATTATTACATTTAATCTATTATTATTATTATCTATATTATTTTTATAACATGCTAATTGTTATTATTACATTATTATTATTATCATTATTATTCTATCTCGATTGATGTTGATTATTACTTTTATTATTATAAACATCTATTAATTATTATTATTATTATTATTATATAATTATTATGATTATACATAATAAAATATTTTTAATTCATTGAAAATTTTATTAAATTGATAGTTTTGCTAAAGATAATGAAGATTATTATCTGAACTTATATAATTATTATGTTCATTATATTTATTTATTATTTTTAATTATTATTAAATTATATTTCTTAATTATTTTATAATTATATAACTTATTATTTACTATTGATATTATTATATTAATTACTGTAAATTATTATACTATATTATTATTATTTAATTTAGATAATATATACTTATTATTTTATTATTATTATACTTATTTTATTATTGGCGTTAGTTAATATATTGTTTTTATATTGAAAGATTATAATTGCATTATTGTCATAATTATGATATTATTATTATTATTTTATTATTATTTATTATTATTCTTATTATTATTTATATTATTATTATTGATTCGAATTAAATCTTACTAAAAAAAATTTAATCTATTATATAAATTACTTCCTTTTTTTTTCATGGTTATTGAGGTAATCAAAAATTATATAACCTTATTATTATATTTATTTATTATAAATCTTATTATTATATATTATTATTCTATTATTAGTATTATACCTGTCTTATTAATTATTATTATTATGTATTGATTCTTATTATTATTATTTATTTATTTACATTCATTTATTATTATTATCTCAATTATTATATTTTTTATTATTCATACTTATTCATTATTTATTTATTATTCATACTTATTATTATTATTATTATTATTCAATTAGATTATTACTTATTATTATTATTATATTATATATTATTATTATATTTTATTTTATTATTATTCATCTATGTATTATTATTTCATTACTTTATTATTATTATATTATTATTGATATTATATATTATTATTATTATATATTATTATCTATAATTTGATATTATTAATTTATTATTATTATAATAGAATCTTATTATTATTATTGATTATTATTATTATTATATATATTATTATTTGTTATTTATATTTATTACTTATTCTTATATTATTGATGCTAGTTATTATGATTAGTGTATTCATTATTATTATTAATTATTATTATTATTATTATTCATATATTTATTATCTATTGATTGTATTATTATTATTAATATATATAATTATTTTATATAATTGATTATTATTGTTATTTCTTATATTATTATTATTCATTCATTTTATTATTATCTATTATTATTATATTATTATTATTATTAATTATATATTATGTATTTATTATATTAATTTATTATTATCTATTTATTATTTATTATATTATTATGTATTGTTATACTCATGAAATTTGTATTCGATTATATTTATTATTATTATTCATGTTTATTATTATTATTATCTGTATTATTATTTATTATTTGTATTGTATTTATGTATTTCTATTATATTATGTATTTATTATTATTGTGTTATATTATTATTATTATTATTATTAATTTATATTCAATTGTCTATTATTATTACTTATTATTATTATATATTCATTGATTAATTATTATTATTATTTAATTATGTATGTATTTTATTATATTATTATTATATTCATGTTTTATTATTATCTATATCTAATTATTATTATTATTTTGATTAGTTATTATTATTATTATTAAATTGAGATTTTTTTATTCAATATATTTGATTATATTTATTTGTAATGATTATTAAATTATTATTATTATTATTATTATTATATTATTATTATTAATTAATATTTATGCATTGGATTGCTTATTAATTATTATTATTTAATTAATATTATTATTTATTATTATTTTTATTTTTATTAATAATTATTATTAGTTATTATCAATATTGTTTGTTATTGATTATTCAATTATTATTTATTATTAATGAGATTTTAGGCCGTTTGCACAAGACTTCCTAAAAAGAGTATCAACGGGATTCATGATTAGAGTTTTTTAAGACGTCTTCTACGGAATAAATAGAACAAAGTCGCGCTGTTCTGAATTTTAATTCTAATCTTTCAACTACTATTGCCAATTTTAGGAAGTTTCTTCCCAGGGGTTCAACGACTAATTGTAAAGATGCCCCTGCATGACTGTGACATGAATATTTATTTAAGCTATAGAATGTGAAGTAACCCAAAATACCGATTTTTATCTATAATCAACAGGTAAATCTCAGAATCCTTAATGGTAAGTAAATATCAGATGAAGGACTCTATCTAGCAGTAAATCCTACAAAAATGTGTCAGAAAATTTCTCGCATTTCATTATTTACTTAATCGTTGATGAACCGCTTGTGCCTTTTATTAGGTATGCGACTCAGCCCAGCCTCAAGGATTCAATAGAAATCTTCTGCCGGTGTAAAGACATGTCAAGGAATTAGAAATATCGCGAGATTATGGGGCCTTTGGGTGGGTTCCGTGCTGGTCGTTTTTTAAAAGTGCTCAAGAGTGCTTACTTAGTGGCCTCGTATCTGCTATTGTTGTGAGAACACGCTTGAGTTTGAGAGAATTGAGGTGGTTCCGCGATGTAAGGGCATTTACAGCATCTTTTATTTAGCATATGAAATTGTATATTAGAAGGCCAATATGATTATCTATTTCTACCTTAGTATGGCCGCACCTAGCCTCTTTCTGAATTTTTTTTTAACACTTAGAAGAATAGTTCTAATTGGCTGTCAGTTTCTTTCGTAATTTGATACAATGAACAGGATCTAAGTTTTTATAACTTTTGGTTATGTGTAAAGAGTTTGGACTTGAAGCTTGGTATTGAACTTAATTTTGCTCTCAAACCTTACCTGGATTTTTGCATAATAAATCTATCTAATAAAATCTTGGTGGATTATTTCTGAAAAGAATGTACTAATGTTTCGGAGTGTCCCATTATTTAATCTTTCTGCTTTTTTCTTCGACAATTTTCCTTATTTATAAAGGGTTTAATGATCTTTATATCTAGTATTGATACTGTGGGGAAGTTGTATATTCAAGAACAAGATTCTGTTATAATGGTTCTTGGAGAGCTCTGCGTCAAAAAGTTTCCCGTCAGAGCAAATACGGTAAGCAGTAAAGCTCTTTTATGACAGTAAAGTTTTTAATGAGGGAAAGTATTTCATTTAAAAAAATGGCCAATAATAATTATGAAGAGAAATGAAATTGAAATTAGTATATTGATTCCTTTGTCAAGTGAGGTTTGAGCGTAAATACATTGTGGTGAGTACTTTTACATTGGATGCAAAGGAGGATGTTAACGGTGCTACAAAAGATGGAAGCAGCTTAATTTTCAGATTTTTGCAAAATAAATTTAGGACACTTAAATTGTTGGAGTTCATCAATAAAAGAGCGGCGTTACAGCATACTTTCAATCACGGCTTGAAGGGTACGCACGAAGGTGTCATCAACAATATCGTGATATAGCTAGTTGGGATTGAAAGAAGTGTATTTTTGCTTAATATTATTTTCAATATGCGTTTGATCTCTGTTAGAAATATCTTTTTGCAAGTGGGTGAACCCATCGGATAAGTCAGCCTATCTACCTGAATATATGTTTTTTCCATCGAATTCAAAAGGAGTCATAGTAGGGCATTTGGTTAAAAGATTTTTTAAAAGTCAGATCTTATCAATTACTGGAGGCTGTTAATGTGGATGTGTTGTAAGTTCTTTCTCAGTATTATTCAGATTGTATCCTCTCACAGGTACGCTTTTGTGACATAAGCTTTCAAGCATCGTCAAGAATTAAATGCTGGTCATTTTGGTTTAAAGCGTTTCAAGAGTCTAACTTTAAGTGAAAAAACTTCTTAGTAGCTTTTAACGATAGTTCCGTGAGCTCGAATGTAGTGACGGATAATTGTCTATTAATATATTGTGCCTAGCCGTGAGTTAGCCGTTCGGCCGATGCTTTATGGATTAGGCTCTTAAGGGGACTTCTCTGAATTTTTGTGCAATTTTCGGGAGACGAATCATAAGGGTGGCCGTTGTTGTAAGAACCCAGTTTCTCATATTTTATTTTTAATATTATTCTAGTCCGTAATTTGTCGAGATAAAGCATGTGATTGATTTTTTCGGATCATGCTTTAACTACTTTGCGCATTGGTTTAAATTTTGTTTTATCTGAAATTGATTATTTTTAAGTTTCTTCTATATTAATCTTTCTTAATTAAGAATAACAACATCTCCTCCCTTAGCAGGCTTTTATCAGCTCATGCAGTGTTGTTCTTGAAGCTAGATACAATTGGGCTTGCTTTGTCGACATTCGGAAAAGTTGATTATGTTTATCTTTAGTGTGATGTGAGAACCGAAATATTTTTAGATTTAGTTTTAAATGCTCTCGCGTGTCAATTATCAGATTATCAGGTCTCTTTTTCATCTTGAAGATTAATATTCATTGTTTAAAGTTCAAATTTCTAGTTCTGCTTTTGTAGTAAACTTTTCATTTTTCGGTAAATTCTATAATTTAGGCGGCTTTTTCCCAGTAGAATCATATTCAGCTATCGATAAATTATAATTTGGGAGATTATTTTGGTTATGTATAAGATAAATTACCTCACACCATAAACGTTTCTCTTAGTTTATTGTGATGCTGTGAATAGTATGCACTATGATGAATGATCTACATGATCGCTTTGTAAGGAAAAATATGCAAGGATAAATTGGTATATGTGTTGCACAGTGTTCTTGAGTTTAAGCGCAGGTTCTAGACAGAGTTCAATATCTTCATCGTGCTTATTTGTTTACTTTAGAAGCAAACCTCTATTAATAAAGTAAAAGCTTGAAGACAAAAAAAAAAAAAGGCAATAAATTAGTAGTTTAGGCGCCGATAAAATGAAATTTACTACAGGCAATGCAAATAGAAATTGAGAACTTTACGAAGCAATTGATGATCTTGACTTCTGATAGAAATAGGGACGGATATTCACTATATATCTGACAGCCCGCGAGAATTTAAAACTAAAATCAAATATTTCGGTTCTCACATCATCATTGATAACGATCAATGCAAGCTTTGCGCAGTGTGGACAAAAGAAGCCAATTTGTATCTCTTAAGACAACACTGATCTAGTGACAATTAAAGGCTGAGTAACGGGAGGAGGATGTGTTGCTTATTTTCTTAATAAGCTAAGTATTATATGGGCGAAACAAACTTAAATAATCAATTGTTCAGATAAAATCTAAAAGTTTAACATCGGCCTATAGTAAAAGCGATGATCTGAAAAAATAATTAATGCTTTATCTCGTACCAAATTCACGGACAATAATATTAAATTGAAAAGTATTGAGAAGAACTCGAGTTCTTAAGAACATACTGGCCACTGATATGGTCTTCCGAAAAGTTCAGCAAAAATTCGAGAGATCATCCCCCCTTAGACGCTATTCATTATCATGGGCGGCGACGGAACGGTACTCCGACATTGCACAGATATTTAAATGGACATTATCCGTCCGTACATTGACTCTAAGGAATATGGTTAAAAGTACTCGAAGAATTTTTATCATTAAAGGATAGCATCTTGACAGGTTTAACAACGCAAATAACAAGATTATTCTTTAATGTTTGGAAAGTCTTAATTCCACAACGCGGTACGTGTGAGGAGATACATATCGGATACATACTGGAAAAGAACTTACAGACGCATCTCATTCATTGAGAATCTCGTGCAATATGACAAATCTGGTTTTAAAAGTAATCTTTTAAGCCAAGTGGGCAGACTATGACATGCTTTCTGAATTTCGATGGACAAAACGTATATCAGCGTAGATTGGTGTTTCAATGGGTTCCCCACGTGTGGACCAACGTTACGCTGACTTCACCATGTCGGCATGAGTGCAAAATTATATTAACGGCATCAATAGATCTTTCATCCAGACTATACTATCGATATGTTCGATGGACACCGTTCGTGGTCTTGCAAGCGTGATGAAGATGTTAGCCTTGTATATGATGACCCTCCACATTTAAAGTGTCGCTACAATTTTTACTTTTGATTACATCGCGAAATAACTCCTTCCATTTTTTAGACGTTAACGTCTCCTTTGATCCAAGTGGGTTACGTGCATCCACAAAGTCTTGACGGTCAACCTACGCATAAAGGGATATATAACTAATTTCAAGTTCACACTTACCCCTTAACTTCACAAATCGCGCTTCAATAAAATTTACTGGGCATAAGAGCTTCCGTAATTTGCTCTGATAGGAAGACTTTGTGACGCAAGCAGCTCGTCAGCAATTATAGCCAGATTTGTTAAATTAACAACTTTCCTGCCAGTATCTACTAGATAAATCATTAAAACCTTTATAATAAGCAATTGCTCGAACGAAAAAAGCAGAAGATTAATAGGACGGCTTCGAACATTGTCTTTTTCAGATCGCCAAACTATAGATAGATTTTATTATGAAAAGAGGAAGAGGTTGAAGAAATATCTGCAAATCAGTACATCAAGTCCAATCTAACACTAAAGATATAGCTACAACCTTGATCTTACTATAAGCCATTGAACTTTCTTCTATGTTTCTCAGAAAGAGTGTGGACTAAGGAGAATGGTGATCGCATGGTGTATACCAATTTCCATTTGTAATAAATGATGGCTGTAAATGCTCTTACATCTGGGTATATCACATGAATGTCTCTCGGAAAACTTCGTGTCTCACATACATAGATATCACTGGCGCCAGTAAGATCTTTGAGGCAGCTTTAGAACGAAAAGAAGGCACGGTGAACCCCAAACCGCCAAGTTCGATCATTTCTAATTTTGTCACATTCTACATACCGTGCAG
>JABUQX010012774.1:25000-55578 GCA_015478945.1 Trachelipus rathkii | reverse complement strand
CAAAAAAACGTGGGTCGATCGGATTTAATTCAAACCTTGCGAACTATTCTATAAGAAATGTATCAATATTGTATAACAACTCGTGGGTCCACTGTTCAAGTTGAATTATTCTGACTGGAACAACTCAACAAGAAGAGACTGATTTGTTATACAATATCAAAACACTTATCAAAAATTAATATATATACGAAACAAAAAACTATTGCCTTTTTTGCTAACATCTGCAAGGAGAGAAGGGTTGGTCAGATGACCGTTAGTGGGGATCCCTAAGTTTGTCCAGAAAGGCTTTATGATGACATACCTACACAAATTTCCTAAAATCACCATTTAACGGAAGGAAGGTTTTCAATTCTCCGCTGTTGATTTATAAAAAAAAAAGAATCAAAACAGCCCTAAATTAAACATCGGTAAGACGCCTCCAAAATGGCGCGGAACCTCTAAAATATGAAAGGTAGAGACCCGTCTTAAGGATAGGCCTCGATGAAAGATGTTAAGCTACTCGATACTGCATTGAAAATGATCTCGTAGAATTTCTGATTCGACTCGGGATATAATCAAGGGGGCAGAGTCTACTGTTGAGTGCAGTAATTAAGAATGAGTACTTCTCGGTCGCTCTCGCTACTTTTATAGTCCACGAGAAAGAACGCCGAGGGGTTGACGATAAGTAATTAATTAAATAAACCTCAATTTTAATTATTAACGTTTAAACAACAAATTTACTATCAAAAGATAGCAAATTTAAAACTATATACTAAATAAATAAATTTGTTGAATAAAGTGATGTGAATTTGTTATAAAAATTATCGAAAGTTTCAATGGCAATCTTTGGCAACTTTCACACGTGTTGTCAACTGGATATTTTTCTTCCGTAGAAATTACATAATAATTGTAATTTTTTAATTAAAAATGATTATCAATTTTAACAACAACCATCAGATTCTATATGTTTTTCTGATTAATTTGATGTAAATTTTATTTTTCTAGGACGATTTTGAGTTAAGATATGTCACAATTTCAATATAGACAAATAGGGGTCTTTTGACCTAAGAAAACTTGGCCTTTCATTTCGAAGAGGTCAATGACACTTATACAAATGAAAGGTTAGGGTGTTGGGATCAATTTGAAATATCAACCACCTCTGACACCCTTGGAACACCTGGGCAATGAGGAGGAAGAAGGAACACCTTCAAATTATGATAATCTTAAAATTGATGGCCTATTTTTGTAGGCGGGCTATTATGTTTATAATTACGAAACTACAGCTTTAATCAATGTCAGACTTTGTCAAAATATAGTCCTATATCTTTAATATAATTAAGGGAAGTTTGAAGTTTCAAAACGTTGTCAAAGGGAATTTAAATGTAAACCGGTTTTTTGTATCCGTTTTATTATTTATGTGGAAAGATGAGGATATTTATATATTGGTAATTTTTTGGTTTTGGTTTTGGAATATGAATATTTATGCTTAAATATTTATATATATATATATATATATATATATATATATATATATATATATATATATATATATATATATATTTTATATTTTTTTTTTTTTTTATATATATATAATATATATATATATATATATATATATATATATATATATATATATATATATATATATATATATATATATATATATATATATATATATATATATATATATATATATATATATACACATATATACATATACACATATATATATATACATATATATATACATATACTCATACACATATATATATATATATATATATATATAATAATAATAGATATATATACATATAATAAGACATAATTTATATATATATATATATATATATATATATATATATATATATATATATATATATATATATATATATATATATTGAAATATATAATCTTTTTGGCTGAAAATTGGTATGATAATAGTTTTTGACATGAATAAGAAGAATCCGGTGAAAAAATTGACAAAAATGACATGGGGGGGGCTCCAGCCCCTAACCCCATTTTTAGGGGTTACAGGTAACCCAAGGGTCCCAAACTTGGGACTTTAACTATTTATTATTAAATGAATTAATATTGTGAATTTCAAGGGCGTAGCCCAATTATAAGGGATACTTTACTCTTATGAGCCTTTATCAGAGTACGGTATTGAAATTTTGAGATTTCTCGGTGCAAATGATACCGACTTTCAGGGCAAGTTTCTATTAATAAATTTTAATTTTTATATATATAAATGATTATTAAGATTATTATTTACAAAATTTTAAAAGGAAATAGTGATGACTAATGCATTCACAATTCCCTTGATCACGATTGCAAGTCAACCACTCGCGAATCCAGTCATCAAACCCAAAAGGAAAACTGGCCACAAGTGGCAAATGAAGTAATTTAAAATAAATTACGACATTAAATTCCCCAGCCAAAGGAATCCAACAGAAAAATATAATTTGTTTTCGTAAGTTTTGGTGAAAGAAAATATAGTAAATAAGTATACTCTTTATTCGTCAGTGAACTGTGTCTGAAGGATAGGAATTTTGAATGGGTCGGTAGTGGGTCACACTCAGGCATATGTAATATAACTTAACTCTCGCGTCTTGCACCTTCTAGTTTCAAAATATCACCACTAACAGAAGGCAATGACCCTGATTTTATTAAAAGGGGGGTGGTTTTCCTTTCCTTTTTATAAGGATAAAGGTGGGTTAATAATCCCGAACCACCAACAGTATCAAGTCAAGGGAATTACGGAAACCCTTCCCCCAAAGAAATTTCCATCCCAAGACTACTGTTTTCTCGAAGAATATTATAAGGTCATCACCTTTAGTTCTGAGAGTAAATGTATTTTGAAACGAATATACAAGGCACTTGAAATTACATTACACAGTCAGTATGTCCCGGCACACACAACCCTGAAGTAAGAAAACCCATAATGCCGTACAAAATAAGTTTAATACTTTTGAAGAATCATGGGGACACTAGTGAGAGGAATACACAGTTCACGTTTGAATTAAAGTATGAGTAAGAAATTTATTAGATTATTTTTAATGTTCAATAGTAAGAGAAATTATATGATAAGTTTTTTAATGTTGTCTAAATGGCTAATAAGGTTGTCGTCGGAGCTTATTTCGAATCGAATATAGCTTTGATCCGACGGGAAGCCAGGATGTTAGCCTGGCGGCGGTTCCTAGGGGGAGAACTTGATGTTGTAGGTGATTCTTCTTCTGTAGAAGAATCATAAATGTTACTATGAATTTCCAAAGGGTAAAGATGAATGACTGCGCGAGTAATTTCACCTGTTCTCGTACTCAAGGAAACCGATCTTACATAGCCATCAGGGGAAGTATGTAAAACTTTTACAATTCCCAATTTCCATTTTAAACGGGGACCGTCATCTTCCACCAGGACGACGTCTCCGATAGTTACATTTGGGCGATCAGATTTGTTGTAAGATTGCCTTAAGTTTAATAAATAATCCTTTTCCCATTTAATTTTAAATTTATTTACAAGGGAGAGGATGTATTTGTAGCGTTTACCAATTTTTATAGGATCTAAATAAGTGGGATCCATTTCAATAAGTTCCTCTGGAACTGGGAGCGAATTTAATTTATGCCCTGTTAATAAATGGGAAGGGGTGAGTGGTTCCTCACTATGGAGGTCATCCCCTACAAAGGTGAGAGGACGGCAATTCAAAACCGCCTCTACTTCAATTATAATTGTATAAAATTCATCATAAGTGATGAGGGCATTAGTAAGGGTACGTTTCAAATGGAGTTTGGTTAATCCAATTAGACGTTCAAAAAATCCTCCGTAGTGGCTGCTACGAGCAGGATTGAACCTCCATGTAATGGAGTATTGATTAAAAAATTGTTTTACTGATGGTAAACTATGTAACTGTTTTAAATAATCAGATGATGCATGAAAGTAGGTGGCGTTATCTGAATAAACGACAGAGGGGACACCACGTCTACCCATGAAACGGCGGAATGATCTCAAAAAAGATTCTGTGCTATTGTCTAAAACGAGCTCGAGATGGACTGCTCGAGTCGTTGCACAGGTAAATAATACAATATAACATTTTGTTGTAGCTGTTTTTGAAGTTTTAATTATAAAATGACCTGTCAGGTCAACTCCCAAAATAGTAAATGGTTTGGTGTTTATAACTCTTACTTTAGGCAAAGCAGCTAGAGGGGCGGACCTAAAGTGAAGGGCTTGTAAACGTTTGCACAAAATGCATGGTCTTGTGACTTTTTTAATATTGGTTCTCATGTGGGAAAAATAATACTTTCTGCGTATTATTAAAAGGAGCTCAGAGGTTCCTAAATGATGAAAGGACATATGGGTGTCCCATATGATGAGTTTTATCAAATGATGGTTGTTTGGGAGTAAATAAGGGAATTTGGTGTCATAAGGTAGGAAGGAGTTTCCTAACCTTCTATCACACCTAAGTATACCATTTACTAATATTATATTAAGTTGTTTACACAACTGTGTAAGGGGTTTTATTTTTTAAACAGTCTAATTCAGACTGAAAATGCAAACTTTGCATATATTTGATCCAATATGACTCAGAAATTTGTTTCTCCTCAATGGAGAGTTGATGGGAGAATTCAGGTTTTGTAATCGATTTGTTCAAGGGGGATTTATTTACAGAGTTTTTCAAATTTTTTATGAACCTGAATACTAAAGCTGTTATTTTTACAATTTTATTATAAGATGAATAGTTCTCACTGTTCAGTATACTTTCAACAGGAGTAACTGTCACAGCTGAGATTATTAGATCTTCTTCTTTATTTTGTGAAGAAGAAGGATGTTCCCTCCAGACTGGCCAGTCTGAGGGATTTAAGAGCCAAGTTGGACCTGATGTCCATAAATCAGAAGCTAAATATTTACAGTCTGACCCGCGAGAAGCGAGGTCAGCGGGGTTGTCCTGTGTAGGGACATATTTCCACTCTATAGAGGGAACATTTTTTCTAATCTCGTCCACCCTGTTCTGGTTAAAGGTGGGGAGTTGTTTTTGTGAAAAAATCCACTGCAAGGTGACTTGACTATCACACCAAGCATATATTTTTTCAAAGTTTAATATATTTTCAAATGTTTCTAATATAAATTTCAACATGCGAGATGATAATAGAGCTCCCATAAGTTCTAAACGGGGGATGGAAAGCTCTTTAATGGGGGATACTTTTACTTTTGATAATAATATTTTTGATATGGGTGTTGAGTCTGCACAAGAGACTACATACACCACAGTACCGTATGCAGAGCCAGATGCATCGGAAAAAGCGTGGAGTTCCACATTAATTGAATATATAAGTTGCCTGGGCAACTTTAAGTTTAAACATTGTTCAAATTGAACCACAAGTGATCTCCATTCTTTCTGAAGATCATTGGGGATCTTGTGGTCCCAGTCAAGTTTTAATTTCCAAATTTTTTGTAGAAGCATTTTGCCTCTTATTACTACGGGTGACAAAACACCAAGAGGATCAAATGCAGATGCAACATTATGCAATATTTTACGTTTGGTATTGGCTTCTGGGTCGAAGCTACGAGTGGGGTAAGACATGGTATCCGAAGAGGTATCCCATTCCATACCTAAAATTTTTAAACAAGGTTCTTCTATGCCCAATTCTTTCTCTTGAAACATAGAAGTAGCGAGAGATGAGTTGGAAGCCCACTCTCTTAAATTTAAACCAGCCTCTGCAAATAAGGACCTGGTTTCTAAAAAATATTGTTTTATTTCCTCCTCGGTGTCAAATGTACCGAAGAGATTATCTACATAAATTTGTTCTAATATGGCATCTTTGTATGCCGTTTGGGATTTATTTACATGGTGATGGAGGCATGCTGCCAATAAAAATGGACTACAAGTTGCTCCAAATAGTACTGATTTGAACCTATATGTCACTATAGGCGATTGGGGGTCTGAGGGGTCTCTGACCCATAGGAAACGAGTTGAATCTCGATCCTTTTCTGCTAAACGAATCCCTAAGAAAGCTTTTTCAATATCTGAGGAACTTGCGTACTTTTTTATTCTAAATTTTAATAATAATTTTCCCAGATCTGTTATCAGGGAGGGACCACTGTGTAAACAGAAATTTAAACTGGGATTATTGGATGAGCAGTCATATACTAAACGAAGTTTAGTTGTAGAAGAATTTTTGCGCACCCCATGATGGGGTAAGTAAGTAATGTAACTTGGCTTCAGGATGGAGGGGGTGGAAGGTTTTACTTCCTCGATGAAGTCAAGGGACAGCTGTTCCTTTATCACATCATTATTTGTATGATTTCAATAATTCAGGTTCAGTCCTGAGCCGTTTCAGTACACTATAAAGTCGACGTTTCGACAAAGAATAATTATCGGGTAAGTTGGGATGATTTGTACGCCATGGTAATGACACTACATATTTCCCATTTATGAAGCGCAAATTTTCTTTAAATGATTCAAGAGTGGTCTTTTCAGCTAAAGTAAACTGCTCATCAGGCAGTATTCCAATATGGGAGAGAGACCATAAACGATCAAGGTCGTCTATGGAGTTTTTGTTATATTCCTCCTCTGTGATTACAGAAGGAGGGGGGATAGGGTCCTCAGCCGAGGAATTATTTATATTTTCTATATTTTATTGAAGCAGAATCAGTACTAGAAGCTTCAGCTGAAGCAGATAAAATATTTTGATCAATATTTTTAATGGTGTGAGAGTTCTCACAAGTCTCAGTGGAGACAAAATTCATATTTTTTGTACTTTTCGAGGGGGAAATAATAATTTTTTCAGAAAGGCGATGTTCATCACCAGCCTCAGTTGAGGCAAAATTCATATTTTTTGTACTTTTAATGGGGGAAACAATTTCACAAGCCTCGTCCGAGGCAGACAAAACCTTAAACCTATTCACTAAATCTAAATATTCCTCTTGGGAAAAATATGAAAGTTGATGCGCATTATTTACAACTTCCCCTCCCTCGGCATCTTCGAGGGGAGGTGAAGGATTTAATTCTAAAGAGTCCTCTGCCTCAGTTATAGAGAGGGGAGGATTTTCAACTAAAGCTAATGGTTCTTCCTCCTCAATTATAGGGAGAAAGGAAGAATGATCAATATTTTTATGATTAGAATGGCTAAAACTAATTATAGGATCAAAAAATTGGACTTCGGCCCTAAAAGAAGATACAATAGTGACTTGAGAATCTGTGCCACCAGAAGTAAAGGGTAATTTGCCCCATATAATATTACCTACATTGGTTTTTAACAAATTTACATTGTTTATTTTCTCATATGATTGGAGAAAATGGGGGAGGTTGTCGGATCCAAGAAGTAACCCAATATCCGTAATGATATCTGAAGTTGGATAAGGATTAGTGGGATACGATATTGTCTGAGCATTTGTGTGGTCTTTACAAGCCCAGGTATTTTAAGATCGTTAGGAAGGTGATCTACTATAACAGCAGAAATAGGTATCACCCTATCCTTGGTACTGATGTTTAAGGTGACCACATCATGTACTGAAGGAGTGCCCTTTTTGTTAATTCCGTTTATGGAGATGTTAATAGTGGAATGGGGAGTACAATTTAATGTTTTAACTACTGATTTTGAGACTAAAGTGAGTTGAGATCCTTGATCGAAAATACTTCGAACCAAGATGGGTTTATCTCCTTTATTTATTTTTAAATCCGCTATGGGAAGAGCTACACCGTGACTCTGAGCCAACAAGGTGGAAGTTAGGTGGTTTGAAGCGGATTGGGGTACAGTTGTAACATACTCTGGTTTTTTATATTGGGGACAAAGAGCAGTATGATGTTCTGGAGACTGACAAGTGTAACACTTTTTAGTGTTTTGACAATCAGATGTAGGATGGTTGGCACCTAAACACTTTCGGCACCAACGATGACTGTTAACTAATTGATTACGAAGTTCAAGGGTATTTAAAAAACTACAGTTGGCAGTGTAGTGACTGCTGTTACAGAAACGGCATTTTATAAAATTATTTTGACTATTGGGAAAGTTATTGTTATTATAATTATTGTTTGGCCGATTTTGATAATTATTTTGATTGTTATTATAATATGGGAGTCTGTTTTGATGGTTAGGGGGGTTATTATTGTTAAACCTATTAAAGTTGTTATTAAAGTTAGGTTTATTTTGGTTAGGTTGGTAATTTGGTTTATTATTGGACTTTTGAGGTGGTGAGTTCACATTTGTATTTAATATAGTTGATTGTTTGGGTTTGGCCCCTTGTCCCTTCCATTTATTATTGGAAGGTGAAGTATGCTCAGATTTTTTATGGGGATTTTTATCGTCCTTGTTGGATAATGTTTGGCCTGAGGCCTCTAAAACTGAAAGGGCCTGGTTTAACATTTCAAAAAGTAATTCAAGGGTCCAACTTTCACCAGCCCTGTCCCATTTAACCTTTTCTTTGATTTGTGAGGGCAATTTTTGGGCCAGTAAAACACCCAAGATAGTAGAACCAGATTTGTCATCAACTATTAGTTCCTTATTTTTTAAAGATTCTACATAGCATTTTATGTCAGCTTTATATTGATAGAGATCTGCGTATTCATATCTAGGGGGGGTTAACTTAGTTAATTTCAATATTAAAGTCTCTTGGACTTTCGCAGGGTTATTAAAATCTTCCTCAAGAAGATCTCGAATAATTTTATAATTAGTAGCGGTGATGGCATAGCCAGATACCATCTGTTTCGCTGTGCCTTGAAGGCAATCCAATAATAAACCGAGTTTACTAAGATCAGAATAGTTCTGACCTCCGACATAGTTTTCAAATGATTCAATAAAAGAGGCATATTCTAAAATATTGCCACTAAAGGTAGGTAGTTTTTTAATGGGGCGTTTAAATGCTTCCGGCTCTCTAGGGGTAGCCGGAGCAATCGGTGATGTAGGACGCGAAGCTGGTCGCGAAGGTGGTTTAGTAAGGTCTTTAATTTTATATTTAATGGTAGTAATTGTTTTTAATAGGGCAGTATGCCTTGAATAATTTTCTTCATCATCGATTAATGAATTCTCATCGTCCAAAAACTGGGCGATGTTATCGTCAATTTCAGCTAATTTAAGATCTAAATCTTCTAAGTTAGTTATAATATATCCTAAGTCATCAACTTTGGAATTTGGATCTAATAATTTGTTATTGGCCTCGTTAATAGCCTTGGTAGCACGACTCCGTAATGTTTTACGTGATTTTTTGTGTGCCCCATAGACTTTGAGGTCACTATCTGATAAATCAGACATGGGAGAAGCCATTTTTAATCAAAAATTTTAAAATATATAAACAAAGAAAAATAATGTGTCTTCAGACACTAAAATATTAAAAGAATTAAATTTATCAGATTAAATATTGATTTATAATACAAGTACAATATAGATTGTACAAGTAAAAATATTGTCTAAGTACAAGTACTTAGTACAAAAATAATATGTCTTGAGACACAAAAAAAAAAACTATAAGATTAAATGTGATAATAATGTTCAACAAAAATATTGAACCGATGAACCGGTCTCAAATGTACCGGTATAAAGCGCTGGAAAATTGTATAAAAATTTATACATGAAAGTGTCTCGTGACACAAAAAAAATCAAATTATAAACTAAGTTATTTTTATATAATATATATACCGGATAAAACCGGTAAAATGTGAATACCTATACGAGGTATCACTGAGAAATATATATATCCAAATATATATAAATATATAAACTATTGTTTATAAAAAAAAATATTGACCCTACGATCAGTGAGTGGTGGATTTATATATATATATATATATATATATATATATATATATATATATATATATATATATATATATATATATATATATATATATATATATATATATATATATATATATATATATATATATATATAAATAATTTTATGAATATTGTTATTAGAAGTATTTAAAACTAACTTAATACTAAATAATTGTGTTTATATTACACAAACAGGTTTTATATAATAATGAAACTTAAAATTAAATGTTTAAAGGGTGTATATTTTTCTATATACCACAAGAGATATAAAATATACAAAATAAATATATTTTTACTAATGTAAAAATAAAATGAAAAGAAATGAAGTTCACTTCTAATTGAATGAAGGAGTTTTATTATTTATATATATATATATATTTTTTTTAAATATTAAAAATATTTTATTTAAAATATTTTTAAAGAAAATAACTGTAGTTGTTATTTTATTTTGATTTTATAAATTTTTTTAAAGTTTTTAAACGGAAAATAAAAATTCCCCTAAATTGGGGGGAAAAATTTTAAAAATTCCCCGAAAAATTTTTACTAAATATTTTTATTGAATGCCCTCTATGGAGCCAATAAATTTGGATGTGAAGAACTGGAGACTTATGTCTCATGTAAGCTCCCACACAAAAGAAATAAAAATATGTTTATTTAATATTTTGTTCAATGGTGAAAGTTGTTTAAGGGGAAAATTATGTTCAAGGATAATATATATATAATGACACGAAGTCACAAAATATAAAAATTTATATAAAAAACTATTATTAAAAAATAGTTTAAAAAAGCGCCAAAACGGTTGTTAAGTAAAAAAATGAATATTAAATTTTTTATGAATATTTTGGGTGAAAGTTCGTGTGCCAAGTATTTAGGCAACACAAAAGTTGGGCGCCACTTAAAATGTGGGGATTAGTGACCCAGTCCCAGGTAGCTGGGCTAATGAAGACCAGATCACCAATCTACATTTATTCCCACTTCCAAACAAATCTCTGGCGCGGTACCACTTTCGCTCGATCAGTTTAGAAGTGGCCAATGAATAGTGGAATATAAATTTGTATATATATATATACTCGGTGGACCTCGTGTGGACCAAAGTAATTAATATATATATATATATATATATATATATATATATATATATATATATATATATATATATATATATATATACAACGAATGAAAAATAATTATTGATTCTCTAATTTACTGCTTATATAAACTGAATGTCCATAAAAGAATCGAGTTTTATTTATGATGATTTTTGGGGACGAAAAAGTTTTGTCGTATATTAAATTTAATTGAAATTTATTTTTTATGTTGTTATTGAAAGTTTACTAGATTTATTTTATAAGGAAGTCGTTTCAATGTTTGAAACTATAAAATTTTCATTGCGAAGCTATTTCTGAATTTCCGAATGTGTAACCACGTTATCGAACAAGATGTAGTATAATTTTATATCTTCGAAAGTGGACAAAGATGAAAAAAACTCTAGTCAAATTCCGAAGATAAAGACAATAATAACAACAATATTTATTGTGATAACGGTAACAATAATAGCATACTACTAAGACTTTCTATAATTAGTACTATGAAAGCAATAATAATAATAATAATAATAATAATAATAATAATAATAATAATAATAATAATAATAATAATAATAATAATAATAATAATAATAATAATAATAATAATAATAATAATAATAATAACAATAGAAAGCAGTATACTAGCTACACTAAAATAAATGATGATAATAATAATAATAATAATAATAATAATAATAATAATAATAATAATAATAATAATAATAATAATAATAATAATAATAATAATAATAATAATAATTATTATTAATGGTAATGACTACCAATAATAATTATTATTTGTAGGAATCGTCAATCTCTAGAAATGCAAAGCATTCTAGAAGAAAGACAAATTTCCAATGTAATAACCTTTACTTTAGGTTCCTAATGTTTCTCGTTTCTGTTTAGAAAACAAGGAAAACAAGAAGAAACCGTAATAAGCAAATGTCTACTTCTTGGAAACTAATTATTACTAAAAGACAGGGGTGAAGCCTCTGTCTGGGGATTTCTAATATTTGCTCCACCACCAATCGGGAAACTAAAATTACCAAAACCACTAGAATTACAATTTATCATGCACGGAAATTGCGACGCGAAAATTACACGAAGTTCAAAAACTCGCTAAACTTTGAACATTTAATTTTATTATTTTGCACAAAAAATCTATGGATATATATATATATATATATATATATATATATATATATATATATATATATATATATATATATATATATATATATATATATATATATATATATATATATATATATATATATATATATATATATATATATATATATATATATATATATATATATATATATATATATATATATATATATATATATATATATATATATATATATATATATATATATATATTATATATATATATATATATATATATATATATATATATATATATATATATATATATATATGTATATGGATATCATCCATTGATGATTTAAAACCATAAAATATATGATTTAAGCTTTATAAATATTTAATTTGAATATTTTAAATAAACGCAATCTAAAAATTACACTTCGATTTTGTCTCATTTATGAGGCAGATTCTGAGGCCACGTGACCAACTATCAAGACGATTTTTTAATATTTCTAAATAAATATTTATAATTTTATATATTTATTTTAATAAATATATATATAAAGAGTAATTTTCATTTGCAATATTTAAGGGAGGAATGTTACAAATATATTTTTATGATAAGAATCGCTTCGAGACGACCCTCAAAAATTCAAATTTTACGTATGAAATATTGACAAGTATTTGGATTTTGATTTTTTGTTATTGTTTCTAACTTTCTATTTTTTGTGCTATTTACAATCTATATATAAATTTTAATATTAATAAAAAATGGTTTTCATTTTTTATTGATGACGAGGCAGTAATTTCTGACCTACTTATTTTGATTGAAATTTCTAATTTCAATCGTGACGAGATTTTTTCTCTATAAAACATTTATCATGATGAATTTTATTCCTTCAATTTCTGCGTTTTACTTTATTTTTATATAACTTTTTAATTTCTCTATTATTACTTTTTAAACAAATCTTTAAATTTGAAATTTTCTAAGTATTCCCCTTATATTAAATTTTCCCTAAATCTTTTATTTTTCCCAATTTTTCCCTTTAGCGTTTTTGCTTACTTTTTTGAGTATGATTTTAAATATTTGCATGTATAAAAAAATAAACAAAAAATAAGTATACATCACGTTGGGAAAAATGTGTGTGTAAATATTATACTTTTAAGCTTTCACCGAAAAAAGAGGGAGAATAAAAGATAAATAAAAACCTCGAAGATTCTTCCACCTATCAATAAACAGCCCTAAATTAAACATCGGTAAGACGCCTCCAAAATGGCGCGGAACCTCTAAAATATGAAAGGTAGAGACCCGTCTTAAGGATAGGCCTCGATGAAAGATGTTAAGCTACTCGATACTGCATTGAAAAAAATCTCGTAGAATTTCTGATTCGACTCGGGATATAATCAAGGGGCAGAGTCTACTGTTGAGTGCAGTAATTAAGAATGAGCCTCACTCTCGGTCGCTCTCGTCAGCTCTTTATAGTCCACGGAGAAAGACGCCGATTTGACGATAAGTAATTAGTTAAATAACATCAAATCGAATTATTGATGTTTTAATAACAAATTTACTATCAAAAGATAGCAAATTTAAAACTATATAATAAATAAATAAATTTATTGAACGAACTAATTTAGATTTATTGTAAAAATCATTAGAAGTTTACAAAAGAAACCTTTGGCAACAATCACATGTTGTTAACTGGATATTTTTTACTCCCATAGAGAATTATATGATAAATATAACTTTTCAATTAAAGATAATTATCAATTTTAACAACAATTAATAGGACCAGTATTCTCTACTGATCAATTTGGTACAAGAATCAAGTCTCTAGCACATCTGTGAGTTAAAATATGTTAATACTTCGATATAGAAAAAATGAAAGGTCAGCTGGGGTCAATACTTGACCTTTCGATTGAAGGAGGTCAATGACACTTACGTAAATGAAAGATTGGAGTGTTAAGACCAACTTGAAATACTAACCAAGTCTGGCACTCATGGAGCACCTGGTTAACGAAGAGGGAGAGGGAAAACTTTCAAAAATGAAATTTCAATATTTTGAAAGGCCTATTTTTTGCAGATTATACATTTATAATTATTAAAATATTATTTTGATCTGTGTAAGATTACACCAAATTGTAGCCCCAAATCTTTTGTATAATTAAGGGAAGTTTGAAATTTCAAAACGTTGTCAAAAGAAAGTTACATATAAACCGGTTATATTGTATCAGTTTCATTTTTCTCAATTTTTGGAAGGAGGAGGTTATTTATATATATATATACTTATATATATATATATATATATATATATATATATATATATATATATATATATATATATATATATATATATATATATATATATATATATATATATATATATATATATATATATATATATATATATATATATATATATATATATATATATATACTATATATATATATATATATATATATATATATATATATATATATATATATACATTGAAATATACATTCTTTTTGGCTGAAAATTGGTATGATAATAGTTTTTGACATGAATAAGAAGAATCCGGTGAAATTTTTAACAAAAAATGAAATGGGGGGGGCTCCAGCCCCTAACCCCATTTTTAGGGGTTACAGGTAACCCAGGGGTCCCAAACTTGGGACTTTTACTATTTATTATTAAATGAATTAATATTGTGAATTTCAAGGGCGTAGCCCAATTATAAGGGATACTTTACTCTTATAAGCCTTTATCAGAGTACGGGTATTGTAAGAGTGGCCTGGTTTAAAAATTGTAAATTGACTCAGAGTAAAATATTAATATATTTTTAATTTTTATATATAAATGATTATTAAGATTATTATTTACAAACTTTAAAAAGGAAATAGTGATGACTAATGCATTCACAATTCCCTTGATCACGATTGCAAATCAACCACTCGCGAATCCAGTCATCAAACCCAAAAGGAAAACTGGCCACAAGTGGCAAATGAAGTAATTTAAAATAAATTACGACATTAAATTCCCCAGCCAAAGGAATCCAACAGAAAAAATATGATTTGTTTTCGTAAGTTTTAGTGAAAGAAAATATAGTAAATAAGTATACTCTTCATTCGCCAGTGAACTGTGTCTGAAGGATAGGAAATTTGAATGGGTCGGTAGTGAGTCACACTCAGGCATATGTAATATAACTTAACTCTCACGTCTTGCATACTCTAGTTTCAAAATATCACCACTAACAGAAGGCAATGACACTGATTTCCTTTTTTAAGGATAAAGGTGGGTTAATAATCCCGAACCACCAACAGTATCAAGTCAAGGGAATTACGGAAACCCTTTCCCCAAAGAAATTTCCATCCCAAGACTACTGTTTCTCGAAGAATATTATAAGGTCATCACCTTTAGTTCTGAGAGTAAATGTATTTTGAAACGAATATACAAGGCACTTGAAATTACATTACACAGTCAGTATGTCCCGGCACACACAACCCTGAAGTAAGAAAACCCCTAATGCCGTACAAAAGGAGCTTAACTACTTTTGAAGAGTCCTGGGGACACTGGTGAGAGGAATACACAGTTCACGTTTGAATTAAAGTATAAGTAAGAAATTTAATAGATTATTTTTAATGTTCAATAGTACGAGAAATTATATGATAAGTTTTTTGATGTTGTCTAAATGGATAATAAAGTTGTCGTCGAAGCTTATTTCGAATCGAATATAGCTTTGATCCGACGGGAAGCCAGGATGTTAGCCTGGCGGCGGTTCCTAGGGGGAGAACTTGATGTTGTAGGTGATTCTTCTTCTGTAGAAGAATCATAAATATTACTATGAATTTCCAAAGGGTAAAGATGAATGACTGCGCGAGTAATTTCACCTGTTCTCGTACTCAAGGAAACCGATCGTACATAGCCATCAGGGGAAGTATGTAAAACTTTTACAATTCCCAATTTCCATTTTAAACGGGGACCGTCATCTTCCACCAAGACGACGTCTCCGACAGTTACATTTGGGCGATCAGATTTGTTATAAGATTGCCTTAAATTTAATAAATAATCCTTTTCCCATTTAATTTTAAATTTATTTACAAGGGAGAGGATGTATTTGTAGCGTTTACCAATTTTTATAGGATCTAAATATGTGGGATCCATTTCAATAAGTTCCTCTGGAACGGGGAGTGAGTTTAATTTATGCCCTGTTAATAAATGGGAAGGGGTGAGTGGTTCCTCACTATGGAGGTCATCCCCTACAAAGGTGAGAGGACGGCAATTCAAAACCGCCTCTACTTCAATTATAATTGTATAAAATTCATCATAAGTGATGAGGGCATTAGTAAGGGTACGTTTCAAATGGAGTTTGGTTAACCCAATGAGACGCTCAAAAAATCCTCCGTAGTGGCTGCTACGAGCAGGATTGAACCTCCATGTAATGGAGTATTGATTAAAAAATTGTTTTACTGATGGTAAACTATGTAACTGTTTCAAATAATCAGATGATGCATGAAAGTAGGTGGCGTTATCTGAATAAACGACAGAGGGGACACCACGTCTACCCATGAAACGGCGGAATGATCTCAAAAAAGATTCTGTGCTATTGTCTAAAACGAGCTCGAGATGGACTGCTCGAGTCGTTGCACAGGTAAATAATACAATATAACATTTTGTTGTAGCTGTTTTTGAAGTTTTAATTATAAAATGACCTGTCAGGTCAACTCCCAAAATAGTAAATGGTTTGGTGTTTATAACTCTTACTTTAGGCAAAGCAGCTAGAGGGGCGGACCTAAAGTGAAGGGCTTGTAAACGTTTGCACAAAATGCATGGTCTTGTGACTTTTTTAATATTGGTTCTCATGTGGGAAAAATAATACTTTCTACGTATTATTAAAAGGAGCTCAGAGGTTCCTAAATGATGAAAGGACATATGGGTGTCCCATATGATGAGTTTTATCAAATGATGGTTATTTGGGAGTAAATAAGGGAATTTGGTGTCATAAGGTAGGAAGGAGTTTCCTAACCTTCTATCACACCTGAGTATACCATTTACTAATATTATATTAAGTTGTTTACACAACTGTGTAAGGGGTTTTTTATTTTTTAAACAATCTATTTCAGACTGAAAATGCAAACTTTGCATATATTTGATCCAATATGACTCAGAAATTTGTTTCTCCTCAATGGAGAGTTGATGGGAGAATTCAGGTTTTGTAATCGATTTGTTCAAGGGGGATTTATTTACAGAGTTTTTCAAATTTTTTATGAACCTGAATACTAAAGCTGTTATTTTTACAATTTTATTATAAGATGAATAATTCTCACTGTTCAGTATACTTTCAACAGGAGTAACTGTCACAGCTGAGATTATTAGATCTTCTTCTTTATTTTGTGAAGAAGAAGGATGTTCCCTCCAGACTGGCCAGTCTGAGGGATTTAAGAGCCAAGTTGGACCTGATGTCCATAAATCAGAAGCTAAATATTTACAATCTGACCCGCGGGAAGCAAGGTCAGCGGGGTTGTCCTGTGTAGGGACATATTTCCACTCTATAGAGGGAACATTTTTTCGAATCTCGTCCACCCTGTTCTGGTTAAAGGTGGGGAGTTGTTTTTGGGAGAAAATCCACTGCAAGGTGACTTGACTATCACACCAAGCATATATTTTCTCAAAATTTAATATGTTTTCAAACGTTTCTAATATAAATTTTAACATGCGAGATGATAATAGAGCTCCCATAAGTTCTAATCGGGGGATGGAAAGCTCTTTAATGGGGGATACTTTAACTTTTGATAATAATATTTTTGATATGGGTGTCGAGTCTGCACAAGAGACTACGTACACCACAGTACCGTATGCAGAGCCAGATGCATCGGAAAAGGCGTGGAGTTCCACATTAATTGAATATATAAGTTGCCTGGGCAATTTTAAGTTTAAACATTGTTCAAATTGAACCACAAGTGATCTCCATTCTTTTTGAAGATCATTGGGAATCTTGTGGTCCCAGTCAAGTTTTAATTTCCAAATTTTTTGTAGAAGCATTTTGCCTCTTATAACTACGGGTGATAAAACACCAAGAGGATCAAATGCAGATGCAACATTATGTAGTATTTTACGTTTAGTATTGGCTTCTGGGTCGAAGCTACGAGTGGGGTAAGACATGGTATCGGAAGAAGTATCCCATTCCATACCTAAAATTTTTAAACAAGGTTCTTCTATGCCCAATTCTTTCTCTTGAAACATAGAAGCAGCGAGAGATGAGTTGGAAGCCCATTCTCTTAAATTTAAACCAGCCTCTGCAAATAAGGACCTGGTTTCTAAAAAATATTGTTTTATTTCCTCCTCGGTGTCAAATGTACCGAAAAGGTTATCTACATAAATTTGTTCTAATATGGCATCCTTGTATGCCGTTTGGGATTTATTTACATGGTGATGGAGGCATGCTGCCAATAAAAATGGACTACAAGTTGCTCCAAATAGTACTGATTTGAACCTATATGTTACTATAGGCGATTGGGGGTCTGAGGGGTCTCTGACCCATAAGAAACGAGTTGAATCTCGATCCTTTTCTGCTAAACGAATCCCTAAGAAAGCTTTTTCAATATCTGAGGAAGTTGCGTACTTTTTTATTCTAAATTTTAATAATAATTTTCCCAGATCTGTTATCAGAGACGGACCACTGTGTAAACAGAAATTTAAACTGGGATTATTGGATGAGCAGTCATAGACTAAACGAAGTTTAGTTGTAGAGGAATTTTTGCGCACCCCATGATGAGGTAAATAATGTAACTTGGCTTCAGGATGGAGGGGGGTGGAAGGTTTTACTTCCTCGATGAAGTCAAGGGACAGCTGTTCCTTTATCACATCGTTGTATGATTTTAATAATTCGGGTTCAGTCCTGAGCCGTTTCAGTACACTATAAAGTCGACGTTTCGACAAAGAATAATTATCTGGTAAAGTGGGATGATTTGTACGCCATGGTAATGACACTACATATTTCCCATTAATAAAGCGCAAATTTTCCTTAAATGATTCAAGGGTAGTTTTTTCAGCTAAAGTAAACTGCTCATCAGGTAATATTCCAATATGGGAGAGAGACCATAAACGATCAAGGTCGTCTATGGAGTTTTTGTTATATTCCTCCTCTGTAATTACAGAAGGAGGGGGGATAGGGTCCTCAGCTGAGGAATTTTTTATATTTTCTATATTTTTTATTAAAGCAGAATCAGTACTAGAAGCTTCAGCTGAAGCAGATAAAATATTTTGATCAATATTTTTAAGGGTGTGAGAGTTCTCACAAGTCTCAGAGGAGACAAAATTCATATTTTTTGTACTTTTCGAGGGGGAAATAATAATTTTTTCAGAAAGGTGATGTTCATCACCAGCCTCAGTTGAGGCAAAATTCATATTTTTTGTACTTTTAATGGGGGAAACAATTTCACAAGCCTCGTCCGAGGCAGACAAAACCTTAAACCTATTTACTAAATCTAAATATTCCTCTTGGGAAAAATATGAAAGTTGATGCGCATTATTTACAACTTCCCCTCCCTCGGCATCTTCGAAGGGAGGTGAAGGATTTAAATTCAAAGAGTCCTCTGCCTCAGTTATAGAGAGGGGAGGATTTTCACTTAAAACTAATGGTTCTTCCTCCTCAATTATAGGGAGAAAGGAAGAATGATCAATATTTTTATGATTAGAATGGCTAAAACTAACTATAGGATCAAAAAATTGAACTTCGGCCCTAAAAGAAGATACAATAGTGACTTGAGAATCTGTGCCACCAGAAGTAAAAGGTAATTTGCCCCAAATAATATTACCTACATTTGTTTTTAACAAATTTACATTGTTTATTTTCTCATATGATTGGAGAAAATGGGGAGGTTGTAGGATCCGTGGAGTAACCCAATATCCGTAATGATATCTGAAGTTGGATAAGGATTGGCAAGGGGGATACGATATTGTCTGAGCATTTGTGTGGTCTTTACAAGCCCAGGTATTTTAAGATCGTTGGGAAGGCGATCTACTATAACAGCAGATATGGGGATCACCCCCTCCTTGGTACTGATGTTTAAGGTGACCACATCATGTACTGAAGGAGTGCCCTTTTTGTTAATTCCGTTTATGGAGATGTTAACAGTGGAATGAGGAATACAGTTTAATATTTTAGCCACTGATTTTGATATTAACGAAAGTTGAGATCCTTGGTCGAAAATACTTCGAACCAAGATGGGTTTGTCTCCTTTATTTATTTTTAAATCCGCTATGGGAAGAGCTACACCGTTGCTCTGGGCCAACAAGGTGGAGGTTAGGTGGTTTGAGGCGGATTGGGGTACAGTTGTAACATATTCTGGTTTTTTATATTGGGGACAAAGAGCAGTATGATGCTCAGGAGACTGACAAGTGTAACACTTTTTAGTGTTTTCGGCACCAACGATGACTGTTGACTAATTGATTGCGAAATTCAAGGGTATTTAAAAGACTACAGTTGGCAGTGTAGTGACTGCTGTTACAGAAGCGGCATTTTATAAAATTATTTTGACTATTGGGAAAGTTATTGTTATTATAATTATTGTTTGGCCGATTTTGATAATTATTTTGATTGTTATTATAATATGGGAGTCTGTTTTGATGGTTAGGGGGGTTATTATTATTAAACCTATTAAAGTTGTTATTAAAGTTAGGTTTATTTTGGTTAGGTTGATAGTTTGATTTATTATTGGACTTATGAGGTGGTGAGTTCACATTTGTATTTAATATAGTTGATTGTTTGGGTTTGGCCCCTTGTCCCTTCCATTTATTATTGGAAGGTGAAGTATGCTCAGATTTTTTATGGGGATTTTTATCGTCCTTGTTGGATAATGTTTGACCTGATGCCTCTAAAACTGATAGGGCCTGGTTTAACATATCAAAAAGGAAATCAAGGGTCCAGTCTTTACCGACATGTTCCCATTTAACTTTTTCTTTAATTTGTGAAGGCAATTTTTGGGCCATTAAAACACCCAATATAGTAGAGCTAGTATCGTCATTGACGGTCATGCCCTTGACCTTTAAAGACTCGACATAACAATGTACATCGGCTTTAAAAGCATACAGATCAGAGTATTCATACTTTGGTGGGGTTAATGCAGTTAATTTTAATATTAAGGTCTCCTTGACCTTTGCGGGGCTATCGAAATCCTTTTTAAGAAGACCTCGAATAACTTTATAATTATCACCGGTGATGGCATAGCCAGATACCATCTGTTTTGCTGTGCCTTGAAGGCAGTCCAATAATAAATCAAGTTTACTAAGGTCAGAGTAATTCTGACCTCCGACATAGTTTTCAAATGATTCAATGAAAGAGGCATATTCTAAAATATTGCCACTAAAGGTAGGTAGTTTTTTAATGGGGCGTTTAAATGCTTCCGGCTCTCTAGGGGTAGCCGGGGCAATCGGTGATGTAGGACGCGAAGCTGGTCGCGAAGGTGGTTTAGTAAGTTCTTTAATTTTATATTCAATGGCGCTGATGGAATCAAAAATAGAAGCATGTCTTTCGTACGTAATGTTGCCATCAATCAAAAGATTTTCCTCGTCAAGGAAATTTGCGATGTTATCATCAACTTCTGTTAGTTTAATGTCTAAGTTTTCTAATCTTTTTATAAGAGAATTCAATTTGGGAATATCGGGGTTGGCAACCATTAATTGGGTATTAGTTTCGTTAACTGTCTTTGTGACATGAGAACGTAACAATTTGCGCGATTTTTTAAATGCTTCGTATAGTTTAAGGTCACTATCTGACAAATCAGACATGGGGGAAGCCATTTTTAATCAAAAAGTACAAGTACTTAGTACAAAAATAATGTGTCTTGAGACACAAAAAAAACTATAAGATTAAATATATTTTATAATGTTCAACAAAAATGTTGAACCGATGAACCGGTCTCAGATGTACCGGTATAAAGCGCTGGTAAATATTGTATAAAAAAATTTATACATAAGAGAGTGTCTCGTGACACTAAAAAATTCAAATTATAAACTAAGTTTTTTATATAATATATATATATATATATAATATATATATATATAATATATATATATATATATATATATATATATATATATATATATATATATATATATATATATATATATATATATATATATATATATATATTATATATATATATATATACCGGATAAAACCGGTAAAATGTGAATACCTATACGAGGTATCACTGAAAAAATATATATATATCTAAATATATATAAATATATAAACTATTGTTTATAAAAAAAAATATTGACCCTACGATCAGTGAGTGGTGGATTTTTATATATATATATATAAATAATTTTATGAATATTAATGTTAGAAATATTTAAAACTAACTTAATATTAAGTAAGTGTTTATATTACACAAATAAGTTTTATAATAATGATGAAACTTAAAATTAAATGTTTAAAGGGTGTATATTTTTCTATATACCACAAGAGATATAAAATATACAAAATAAATATATTTTTACTAATGTAAAAATAAAATGAAAAGAAATGAAGTTCACTTCTAATTGAATGAAGGAGTTTTATTATTTATATATATATATATATAATATTTTTTAAATATTAAAAATATTTTATTTAAAATATTTTTAAAGAAAATAACTGTAGTTGTTATTTTATTTTGATTTTATAAATTTTTTAAAGTTTTTAACGGAAAATAAAAATTCCCCTAAATTGGGGGGAAAAATTTTAAAAATTCCCCGAAAAATTTTTACTAAATATTTTTATTGAATGCCCTCTATGGAGCCAATAAATTTGGATGTGAAGAACTGGAGACTTATGTCTCATGTAAGCTCCCACACAAAAAAAATAAAAAATATGTTTATTTAATATTTTGTTCAATGGTGAAAGTTGTTTAAGGGGAAAATTATGTTCAAGGATAATATATATATAATGACACGAAGTCACAAAATATAAAAATTTATATAAAAAACTATTATTAAAAAATAGTTTAAAAAAGCGCCAAAACGGTTGTTAAGTAAAAAAATGAATATTAAATTTTTTATGAATATTTTGGGTGAAAGTTCGTGTGCCAAGTATTTAGGCAACACAAAAGTTGGGCGCCACTTAAAATGTGGCGCAAATTAAATGTTTCTAAATGGGGGCGTGAGTTAAAGCACGTTGGGCGCCACTTAAAATGTGGGGATTAGTGACCCAGTCCCAGGTAGCTGGGCTAATGAAGACCAGATCACCAATCGACATTTATTCCCGCTTCCAAACTAATCTCCAACGCGGTACCACTTTCGCTCGATCAGTTTAGAAGTGGCCAATGAATAGTGGAATATAAATTTGTATATATATATATACTCGGTGGACCTCGTGTGGACCAGGGTAATTACTATATATATATACAAGGGAATGAAGAATAATTATTGACTCTGTAATATACTGCTATATAGACCGAATGCCCATAAAGAACTGAGTTTTTATTTATGATGATTTTGGGGACGAAAAAGTTTTGTTGTTTATTAAATTTAAATCGAAATTTATTTCCAATATGTTCTTATTGAAAATTTACTGAGTTTATCTTTAAAAGTAAGTCGCTTCGATGTTTGAGATTATAATTTTTTATTACGAAGTTATTTCTGAATTTCCGAATATGTGTAACTACGTTATCGAACAAGATGTAGTATAATTTTTCGAAGTTGAAAAATATATATTTTCGGAAGTGGACAAAGATGAAAAAAAAACTCTGTCAATTTCCGAAGATAATGAAACAATAATAACAACAATACTTGTTGTGATAACGGTAACAATAACAGTATACTACTAAGACTTTCTATAATTAGTACTACGAAAGCAATAATAATAATAATAATAATAATAATAATAATAATAATAATAATAATAATAATAATAATAATAATAATAATAATAATAATAATAATTATTATTAATGGTAATGACTACCAATAATAATTATTATTTGTAGGAATCGTCAATCTCTAGAAATGCAAAGCATTCTAGAAGAAAGACAAATTTCCAATGTAATAACCTTTACTTTAGGTTCCTAATGTTTCTCGTTTCTGTTTAGAAAACAAGGAAAACAAGAAGAAACCGTAATAAGCAAATGTCTACTTCTTGGAAACTAATTATTACTAAAAGACAGGGGTGAAGCCTCTGTCTGGGGATTTCTAATATTTGCTCCACCACCAATCGGGAACTAAAATTACCAAAACCACTAGAATTACAATTTATCATGCACGGAAATTGCGACGCGAAAATTACACGAAGTTCAAAAACTCGCTAAACTTTGAACATTTAATTTTATTATTTTGCACAAAAAATCTATGGATATATATATATATATATATATATATATATATATATATATATATATATATATATATATATATATATATATATATATATATATATATATATATATATATATATATATATATATATATATATATATATATATATATATATATATATATATATATTATTTATTGTTTTTTTAAAAACCACAAATATATGACGCTTATAAATATTTAATTTGAATATTTTAAATAAACGCAATCTAAAAATTACACTTCGATTTTGTCTCATTTATGAGGCAGATTCTGAGGCCACGTGACCAACTATCAAGACGATTTTTTAATATTTCTAAATAAATATTTATAATTTTATATATTTATTTTAATAAATATATATATAAAGAGTAATTTTCATTTACAATATTTTTAAGGGAGGAATGTTACAAATATATTTTTATGATAAGAATCGCTTCGAGACGACCCTCAAAAATTCAAATTTTACGTATGAAATATTGACAAGTATTTGAATTTTGATTTTTTGTTATTGTTTCTAACTTTCTATTTTTTGTGCTATTTACAATCTATATATAAAATTTTATATTAATAAAAAATGGTTTTCATTTTTTATTGATGACGAGGCAGTAATTTCTGACCCACTTATTTTGATTGAAATTTCCAATTTCAACTATGACGAGAATTTTTCTCTATGAAACCTTTACCGTAATGAATGTTATTTTTTTATTCCTTCAATTTCTGCGTTTTACTTTATTTTTATATAACTTTTTATTTTCTCTATTATTACCTTTTAAACAAATCTTTAAATTTGAAATTTTCTAAGTATTCCCCTTATATTAAATTTTCTCAAATTCTTTTATTTTCCCAAATTTTCCCTTTAGCGTTTTTGCTTACTTATTGAGTATGATTTTAAATATTTGCATGTATAAAAAAAACAAAAAATAAGTATACATCACGTTGGGAAAAATGTGTGTGTAAATATTATACTTTTAAGCTTTCACCGAAGAGAAAGAGAGAGAGAGAATAAAAGATAGATAAAACCTCGAAGATATCTCCATCCTAATATAATAAAACTGGACATGAAAATTAAGACGAAATAAAAGGGCGAGTTGAAAGGTGATTTGCACAGTTTGGTCTGGTGATAAAAACCAGTTACCAAATAACCGTAGGCGAATCGGATTAGTCCAAGACTTTGAGAACTATTCTATAAGAAATACCATAAGATTGTATAACAACTCGTGGGTCCACTGTTCAAGTTGAATTATTCTGACTGGAACAACTCAACAAGAAGAGACTGATTTGTTATACAATATCAAAACACTTATCAAAAATTAATATATATACGAAACAAAAAACTATTGCCTTTTTTGCTAACATCTGCAAGGAGAGAAGGGTTGGTCAGATGACCGTTAGTGGGGATCCCTAAGTTTGTCCAGAAAGGCTTTATGATGACATACCTACACGAATTTCCTAAAAATCACTGTTTAACGGAAGGAAAGGTTTCAATTCTCCGCTTTATAAAAAAAAAGAATTCTTCAGCCCTGAATTAAATGTCGGTAAGACGCCTCCAAAAATGGCGCGGAACCTCTAAAAATGATGGGGGAAGCTCATTAGAGGAACAAGCTTCATTAAATATTAAACTACTTTAACTGCATTATAAATGGATCTAGAAGAATTGATTCGACTCGGAATGCAAATTAAGGACAGAGTCAATCGCAAGTGCAGTAATTAAGATATGAGGCTTCTCGGTCGCTCAGCCACTTTTGAACCACGGAGAAAGAACGCCGAGGGGTTGACGATAAGTAATTAGTTAAATAACATCAAATCGAATTATTGATGTTTTAATAACAAATTTACTATCAAAAGATAGCAAATTTAAAACTATATAATAAATAAATAAATTTATTGAACGAACTAATTTAGATTTATTGTAAAAATCATTAGAAGTTTACAAAAGAAACGTTTGGCAACAATCACATGTTGTTAACTGGATATTTTTTACTCCCATAGAGAATTATATGATAAATATAACTTTTCAATTAAAGATAATTATCAATTTTAACAACAATTAATAGGACCAGTATTCTCTACTGATCAATTTGGTACAAGAATCAAGTCTCTAGCACATCTGTGAGTTAAAATATGTTAATACTTCGATATAGAAAAAATGCAAGGTCAGTTGGGGTCAAAACTTGACCTTTCGATTGAAGGAGGTCAATGACACTTATGTAAATGAAAGATTGGAGTGTTAAGACCAACTTGAAATACTAACCAAGTCTGGCACTCATGGAGCACCTGGTCAACGAAGAGGGGGAAGGAAAACTTTCAATGTGAATTTTTCAATATTTTGAGAAGCCTATTTTGGCAAGTGGCTTACTGTAATTATAATTATTTAACTACAGCTTCGATTGAAGTGAAACTTTATAAAAATGTAATTCTATATCTTTAGTATAATTTGAGGAAGTTTGAAACTTCAAAACGTTATCAAAGGGAAGTTAGATGCAAACCGGTTTTTTGTATCCGTTTCATTTTTCTCAATTTTGTGGAAGGAAGAAGTTATTTATATATATATATATACTTATATATATATATATATATATATATATATATATATATATATATATATATATATATATATATATATATATATATATATATATATATATATATATATATATATATATATATATATATATATATATATATATATATATATATATATACATTGAAATATATATTCTTTTTGGCTGAAAATTGGTATGATAATAGTTTTTGACATGAATAAGAAGAATCCGGTGAAATTTTTAACAAAAAATGATATGGGGGGGTCTCCAGCCCCTAACCCCATTTTTAGGGGTTACAGGTAACCCAGGGGTCCCAAACTTGGGACTTTTACTATTTATTATTAAATGAATTAATATTGTGAATTTCAAGGGCGTAGCCCAATTATAAAGGATACTTTACTCTTACGAGCCTTTAGTGGTGTACGGTATGGTATTTTGAGATTTCTTTGGTTCAAAATGGTACCGACTCAAAGAACAAGTTTCTATTAATAAATTTTAATTTTTATATCAAAGTGGTTATTAAGATTATTATTTACAAAATTTTAAAAGGAAATAATGATGACTAATGCATTCACAATCTCCTTGATCACGATTGCAAATCAACCACTCGCGAATCCAGTCATCAAAACCCAAAAGGAAAACTGGCCACAAATGGCAAATGAAGTAATTTAAAATAAATTACGACATATATATTATTATTATAAATATACTTAAATAAAAAAGAACTATAAAAAAAAATATATATATATATATATATATATATATATATATATATATATATATATATATATATATATATATATATATATATTATATATATATATATAAATATATATGTATATTTATATATATTATATATTATATTATTATTATTGTTATTATATATATATATATATATATATTTATATATATATATATATTATTACATATATATATATATATTATTATATATATATATATAGTTATATATATATATATATATATATATATTATTATATACATATATATATATATATAATTTAGATCAAGGGGCTTAAATGTAAGTTTTCTAAGTTTGCAGATGATACCAAAGTGGCTACCTTAGTAAAGAATAATGATGGATATATAAAGATTCAAAATGATCTTGAAAAACTTCTTAGGTCAACAGATAATGGAAAATAAATTTTAATTAATGGTAAAAAGTGCAAGGTTCTTCATTTAGGTAACTCAAATAGAATATTTAACTACGATATAAATGGGGATTAGCTTGAGTCTGTGGACCAAAAAAAAGATTTAGATGTGAGTATAAGCAGCAATCTGAAACTAACTATCAGTGTTTGGAAGCAAGGAATAAAGTTAATAAGATGTTAAGCATATAAATCGCAATATGGTTTACAAAAATAACAAAGATATAATAGCTATTTTAGGTCAATATTAGAGTATTGCGTCTCAGGTTTGGCCCTTTATTTAAGAAAAGACCTAGGTATGCTGAAGAGAGTGTAAAGTAGTGCAACAAGATGATTTCTGGCTTTATGGGCAAGATCTATGTAGAGAGTGCCGGAGCGAGTTAAGAATGTTTTCAGAAAGTGATTTCATTTGTGTAATGAAGAAAGCAGTTGACCTATCTATGTTATTTGAAGTTTCAAGGGTCATTGAAAAAATGGTAAAAGCTGAAAAGAACAATGTCAAAAAAAAAAAAGATTTTGAAAAAAATGAAAAGTCTTAAAGTATGACAACAGACACACAAAAACATTCGAAAACGACGTTTTAGAGGTTAGAAAGATACAGTTTGCTTTTTTTCCCATCAAAATTGGCTGAAAATTAAGAATAATATGTCCACCTTTAGGGGTGGTGAAAATTGGGCTCAGAAGCAAATATTGGACCCTGCCCTTTATTGAAGTAATATATATATAGGAAGATATTGAGTTATTATTAGATACATATATATTACATATATTGTTATTATATATATATATATTGTATATATATATACATATATTATTATTATATATATATTATATATATATATACATATATACATATTACATTATTATTATATATATATATATTATATTATATTATTATATATATATATATATATTATTATTATATTATTATTATATTATTATTATTATTATTATTACATATATTATTATATATATATATATTATTATTATATATTATTATTATTTTATGTTATTAATATCCAGGGTATATATTATTGTTATTATTATATATATATATATATATATATATATATTATTATTATATATATATATATATATATTATATATATATATATATATATATATTAAATAGTATATATATATATATATATATATATTATATATATATATATATATATATATATATATATATATATATATATATATATATATATATATATTAATATATATAAACGAAAAAAATCCTAGAGCTTTGATTCTCTTATTTATAATATATATATATTTATATATATATATGTTATATATATATATATATATATATATATATATATTGATATATATATATATATTATTATATATATATATATATATATAAAAATACTTCACATCATCAGTCACTTTCTCCCCAAGACTGGGGCCAAGGTGCAGCATGCACCTGCATCAGAAAGTAGTAGAATAATATGATGAAAGTTGAAAAGAAAGCCTGAAGCCTACCGCCCCCTTTATACCTTTAGTGAGAACTCGTCGTAGTAAGAAAATCCACCCTAGAGTCACGGGACAGAACCCTCACAATGGCATCTCACCAATGTAGGGCTTATCCTTTAATCCAGGTGGGCCAAGCAATCATACCCTCTCTCAATGAAACACCCCATTCACTCCTGTTAAAATCCTTTCTTCTCACCTCACAACTCAGATTTCTCTCCTTCAGGAATCCCTTTGCTGACTCAATCCACTTCTTCCTCGGTCTCCCCAGCCGGTCGATTCCCAGCATACTCACCACTATACATCCGCTTAACCAACCAGCTATCATCCATCCTTTTCCACATGGGCAAACCATCCTTGCCAGTATTCATTGATTCTCTTATCTACCTCTCTCTTTCTCTTCCCAACACCACACTGCTAATACGTTCTTCCCTCATTTTATCAATTCTTCTTACACCTAATGCCCTAAGATTGTCCATCGGTTCACATTGTACTTAGATCATACCTCTTATTCCGCAGGACCATAGTCTCACTAATATATATTAACACAAATAAAACAAACCCTCATATATATATATATATATATATATATATATATATATATATATATATATATATATATATATATATATATATAAATATATTATATATATATATATATATATATATATATATATATATATATAAAAGGTATACTTCTTCCAAGAGATCGGAGTCGGAGACGGAGTCGGAGTCGGGAATTTTAAAATGGTGGAGTCGGAGTCATACTTGGTGTCAGATATTTTTAAATGACGGAGTCGGAGCCGGAGCCGGAGTTGAGGCAGGCTAATTTTGGAAGAGGCTTAGTCGGAGTCGAAATGAAAGTTTTGAACCGACTCCACAACCCTGCTTATGACAATAAAGGAAAACGAATGTAGCCATGGTACATTACCTTATATAAAAGTGCGTGGGCGGATCCCCCAAAATAACATATGCAGGATCCCCAATGTGAGGAGATAGACCCGGTGCAAAAAGAACATCAGGGAAGAAATAGAAAGGGATCGATCAAGTACCTGCAGAAATGGGAGAATGTACCACAGCAGTAGACAGGTAAAACTGGAGGTGAAAACATCAAAGAAGCAAGGGTCGAAAATCA
>JABUQX010012774.1:7500-20000 GCA_015478945.1 Trachelipus rathkii | reverse complement strand
CGTGAGACATAGCTGGGCATTTCCAAGCCGAATTCTTGGAATGAGGTTGCTTAACCTTTATTGACTTAGTGAGGGAAAACAGAGTGGTACTCCGCCCTGCACAAAAGAATAAAGCGGTCTTGAGGGTTCTTTTCCTGCACAGAAATAGAAGGGAACTTATGGCACTTTCCACCTGCACATAAAAGGAGGGTATTTGGAGTGGTACCTCCCACCTGCACAGAAATAGGAGGGTACTTGAGGGTACTCCCCACCCACACAGAAAT
Organism: Trachelipus rathkii; assembly: GCA_015478945.1. Classification (NCBI taxonomy): domain Eukaryota; kingdom Metazoa; phylum Arthropoda; class Malacostraca; order Isopoda; family Trachelipodidae; genus Trachelipus; species Trachelipus rathkii. The sequence goes on along the minus strand of JABUQX010012774.1, from coordinate 19,737 downwards.
AGGAGGTACTTGGAGTGGTACCCATTCAAAAACAGAAATAGGATTGTACTTTAGTGTGTCTCCACAGGAACCAGGGAAGTGTGGCAGAGCACTTTTACAGTCCTGGAACTATTAAGGTTATGTTGCACTGAACTGGGTTTAATTGGAATTATTTTTAGAAGATCATGTAAGAATTATTTCACTAAATACCTTATTAATTATTTTCCTCCAAGGTGCTTACTAGATGATTTTTACAGTGAATTCCAGGTTGTTTATTATTTAAACCGTTTATTTTATACTATATTGGTGTTTTCAAGTGTACTGTAGTTTGATTATTAATACTTTTGGGAATTATTAGCCAGCCAGGATAGGAAACACTTTGTATATTTTATTTATCTATTATATTTCCTCTGCCTTTCATTTTTAAATATACTGATAAAACTTGCTGCTACCCTTTTCTTGGACTTCTTTGAAGACAAGTAAGAGAATCCTCTTGACCCTCCGCGGGAACACGGTTGCCCGAGCTGAATAAAATGTAACCATCCGATTAATATATATGGCATATATAGAGAGAATAGAGAAGGTAGGCAGGTAAGAAGAAAGAAGTGTTATGAGATAGCATATATATATATATATATATGTATATATATATATATATATGTCATTATATATATATATATATATATATATATATATATATATATATATATATATATATATATATATATATATATATATATATATATATATATATATATATATATATATATATATATATATATATATATATATATATATATATATATATATATATATTTTTTTATCTATTTATATTTTTAATAACATTTTATTTTATAACAGGTATGGCGGGAGCCAACTAACCATGAGACCAATTGCTACTTTTGCAATGTCAATCTTTCGGGCTACAGCAAGAAAAGTAAACAATGTATCCAGTACCCAAATTTCGAGTCCGCGAAACGATCTGTTTCACATTCAAATTAAATTCCAATTCCAACATTTAAAGGCTTGCAACCTCTTCAAGAGGTCGAAGATGTCCATGAAAATATTGTTGAGCACTCGGAATTGGCAGACACCGACTTTGACCCTGGCCTATTTGAAGGTAAAAATGTTCCAGAAACATTTAACCAGGCCGAGCTAAATGATCTTGTGAGGGATCTGAATTTGCCCAAAACGGCTTCGGAACTTCTAGCCTCAAGACTTAAAGAGAAACATCTTCTTACTTCAGACACACATATTTCCTTTCACAGAAAAAGAGAAGAAGGGTTTCTTAAATATTTTAAAACAGAGTGTAATTTAGTATATTGCTGCGATATACCCGGGTTGTTAAAGGAGATGGGAATTACGTCTTACAATCCCAATGACTGGCGCTTGTTTTAAGACAGCTCGAAACGAAGTCTGAAATGTGTGTTGTTGCACAATGGCAATTTTTACGGCTCAGTACCGATAGGGCATTCTACAAAGCTAAAGGAAAGATATGAACATATAGAAAAGGTACTACATCTTATCAAATATATGGAGCACGAATGGGTCATATGTGTTGACTTAAAGATGGTTAATTTTCTGCTCGGACAACAGGGCGGGTATACTAAATATCCATGTTTACTCTGTTTATGGGATAGCAGAGCTAAAGAAGAACATTATTGCAAGAAAATCTGGCCAGCACGAACTTCACTTACAGTCGGAGAAAAAATGTAATTAAACCACCTTTAGTGAGCAGAGACAAAATCATATTTCCTCCTCTCCATATCAAACTAGGTCTTATGAAACAATATGTGAAAGCTTTGGATAGGAACGGCGAATGCTTTCAATATATACTGTCAAAATTTCCAAGTGTAAGTTATGAGAAAATTAAGGCGGGAGTTTTTGATGGTCCACAAATACGAACGTTATTGAAAGACAATAATTTCCCTAATGTCATGAATGAAAAGGAAAAAAATGCGTGGTTATCATTCGTAAACTTGATAAAAAAATTTCTTTGAAGAACATATTGATTTATACGTAGAAATTGTGAACAAACTTATAGGAGACTACAAAACATTAGATTGAAATATGGATCTTAAAATATATTTTTTTATACAGTCATTCTTGTGTATCAACTACTTATTACAAGTGACGAGCAGTGGAGAGATTCCACCAAGATAGGCAAGTAACATGGAAGAAAGATAGAGGGTTCTCAAGTGATGGCCGATTACTGTTGGACCTTGAAAAGAGACCTGCCATCAACAAGTAAGCATGCTAGGAAATCTTATAAAAGGAAATTTTTGCCAAATTAAACGTTTTTTAATGTAACTTTTGATTAGCATAAAGGTATTTCTAGAATATTTATGTCATATTGGTATAGTTTGAACTATTTCTATTCATGTGTGTTGAAATAAATATTACCAGATGACAAAATTTCATACCCTGATTTTGAAAAACCTTGAAAATGCGCCATAGACTTTTTACAAAAAACAGGACCTGATAGAGCAAAACCGACTTCAAAAACGTGATCAGCGCACCAAAATCACCTAGAATCAAGTGTCAGATTTCATTCACACATGTTACCTATCAGTAATGTATTGTAGTTAATGATAAGTATATTTTTAGATCTTGTAATCAATTTTAGATCCGAAAATATATCGAAACAAAGCAGCAATGACAACATGGTCTGCCGGTGAGTTTGGGGTAAATTTGCAAGATTAATTTTCTGTTTATAAAGGTGTGTGTGTTCCTTCACAGAGTTAACTCAATTAAATATTTAAGATTTTTATTTAAGATTTATTATATAATACCAATATTTTATCCATTATTTTATAATAGGAATTTACTCTTGATAGAACTCTCTGAAGATATTTAAATAAAATTGGAGAAACAATATAACTTTATTTCTATAAATAACAGAGGTAAAGATATATATATATAGATATGTATATACATTATATATATATATTTATATATATATATATATATATATATATATATATATATATATATATATATATATATATATATATATATATATATATATATATATATATATACCCTGTTGTTTTATAGAAATGGGTTATTATTTTAATGCATTGCTTCTCCAATTTTATTTTAAATAATATTATGAAGGGTATAGTTCCGAGCGATTGGAGGAGAGTAGTAATAGTGCCATTATATAAGGGTAAGGGGGGATAAGGGTAGCTGTAAAATTATAGGAGGATTAGTTTATTGAGTGTTGTAGGGAACACATTTGCTGATTTTGGTCTGAAATGCTTCGAGTGACTTAAGGAGTGATTGGTGAAGAACAAGGTGCTGTTTAGAAGTGGTAGAGGATGTGTGATTAAACTCTTTGTATCGAAACAAATGACTGAGAAGATGAGAGAGAAGTAGAATAAATTGTATTTAGGTTTTACGGATTTGCAACATGCGTATGATAGGACTAATAGGGAAGCTCTATGGCAAGTGTTAGTGATATAGGGTGTTGGTGGTAGGCTTATGAATGGAATCAAAAGTTTGTAGGACGATAGTGAATCGTGTGTAAGAATAAATGGAGTCAAAAATGATTGGTTTAATATTAACAGCAGAGTGAGGCACGAATGTGTTATGTCTCCTTGGTTATTCAATATGTATAAGGGTGGGGTTATGAAAAAATTAGAGGTAAGGGTGGCAGGGGTTGATGTTAGAATGATGGAGAGTGGAAGAGAGTAGAGGGTGCCATACCTATTACATGCAGATGATTTGGTTTTGTGTGTTGAATCTGAAGAGAGTTTGAGAGGATTGGTTGATAGATGTGGCAATGTAAAGGAGGATATTTGAAAGAAAAAGTAGATAAGAATAAGGTTATGATTGAGTAAGGACAGTCTTCGGAGTGAAGTTATTTAGGTGGTGAGCAGCTAGAAAAAGTGTGTGAGTTTTAATATTTAGGATATATGTTGGATGAAAAAGGGAACGGATGAAACAGAGGTAGTAGAAAAGTTGTGAACATAATAGAGCATTAGTGTGTCAACCCCTATGACAAAGTGATCTAGTCTGATAACTACTATCGTCTACATGAGGGTATGCTGTTACCTGTGTTAAGGTATAGTAGTGAGACTATGGTCTGCAATAAGAGGTATAGATATAAAGTACAAAGTGTTGAGATTTACAATCTTAGAGCGTGTTGGGTGTGAGAAGAATTGATAAAATGAGGAATGAACGTATTATAAAGTTTCTTTTGTGAAGAAAAGGGTAAAAGAAAAAATAATCGAAAGTAGGTTAATTTGGTTTGGTCATGTGGAAAGGATGGTTGATAGTTGGTTATTTAAGCGGATGTATAGTGGTGAGTGTGTTTGACCGACTGGGAGACCGAAGAAAAAGTGGATTGAGTCACTAAAGGAATGCATGGAGGAGAAAAATGTGTTTGGCAGAAGAGAGAAGAAAGTGCGTAACGGGAGTGAATTGCAAAGTTTTGTTAGGGGGTACGTTTGTGGCTCACCTGGGTCAAGGGATGAACCCTACATTGACGAGATGATTTAGTGAGGATTCGTTGCGGTCCCGTAAAGCTCTAGAGTAGATGAGTAGATTTTCTGTCTGTGACGGGTTCCACTAAAAGGTATAAAGGAGGCGGAAATGCTTGGCTTACTTTTTTACTTGCGTCATATTCTTCTACTTCTTTTCTGTTTCCAGTGCAGGCATCTACCCCCAATCTTGTGGAGAGAAGGTGGGTTATGATATTTATATATATATATATATATATATATACTATATATATATATATATATATATATATATATATATATATATAGTATATATATATATATATATATATATATATATATATATATATATATATATATATATATATATATATATATATATATATATATTTATAGGAAATCATATTTATAAGTGATAAAGTTTCATGAAAAATCATGAAATGATGGCAACGAACGATAATTCGAGTAACTGCTTAAGAGCCATTTATAGAGTCGTAAGTAAATCTCTTTCAGAAATATATATATATATATATATATATATATATATATAACTATATCTATATAGGCATGTATTTATATATATTATATATATATATATATATATATATATATACATATATATATATATATTATTGTTATTATATATATATATATATTATTATGTTATATATATATATATATATATATATTATAAAAATATATTTTATAAAAAATATATATTTTCTATGTAATAAATATATATATATATATATATATATATATATATATATATATATATATATATATATATTATATATGTATATATATATATTCTTATTTACAGCCTTATAGATGAAATCTTTATGGCATATTTTTATGAGTATATATATATATATATATATATATATATATATATATACATACATTCTAACCCTTCTCACAAGGCGCGTCATTCGCGAAGCCCCTCCATGTCGTCCAGTCTTAGCACATCTCTTCCTTCACCTGTTCGAGGTCAATCTTTCTTCATCACAGCCTCCGCAACTCCAAGCACGCATCTCTTCCTTGGTCTTCCGCTTGATCTTAATCCCTCTGGACGTACAGCATAATATATTGCTGGTATCTTTCATCCTCCATTTTTCTAACATATCCGTACCATCTCAGCTGTTGTCTTCCCGCTAGATCCAGAATAGGCTCCATACCCAGCTCGTGTGTAATCTCCACCCTTCTCCTCTCCTCTCTACTGGCTTCGACAATCAGTCTTAACACCCTTATCATTACCTCCCCCACCCTACTTTTGGTTTTGGTGGTCAGAGTATATCCCTCCTCCCCATACATCAGCATCGGTCTCACCAACATCATATAATGCAGCAGCCCTTCCCTCCTTGGCACATGCCTATCTCTTTCAATACCGGGTACAGCTGTCTCACTCCTCTCGAGATTTTCTTCATCTTCCCCTTGCTCTTCCATGTCATCTCCCCCTTCGAGTTCACCGTCACTCTCAGGCAACTGAAGCTTTTCCTGTCTTATATCAAGACCCCATCCACCTGGATTCTACATCTCTCCTCTTTGATCGAAACCATCATCAATTCCATTTTCTCTTTGTTCATCCTCATCCCCTCTTCCCATAGCACTTACGATCATCTTGTCATCACCCTTTGCTATGACTCCTTATCTCTTGTCACCATAGCTATGTCTTAGCATATACTCATAGCCTCCCTCCTCCTCCTCCTCCTCCTCCTCCTCCTCCTCCTCCTCCTCCTCCTCCAGCGCCATCCTTCTTATCCATATATATGACAAAAAGTAATGTCGAGAGCACACCATCTAGTCTAACTCCAGTCTCTACCTTAAACCACTCTCCAACCACATTTGACGTTCTAACAGCACTTTCATTCGCTATATGCATTCCTTCAATTACCAAAATTAACTTTCGGTCTACTCCTTAGTATGAATCTCATATCATTTCCTACAGTTTTTCTCTAGGCAACGTGTTAAATGCTTTCTCTAAATCGATAAAAGATACATAAATGTCTTTTGCCTACAAAGAGTTTTTCTCAATTATCATCATTTAATTTATTCAACACTATCTCTCTCAGTCGTTTTCCCAATATTCTCTGATATACCTTACTTGAATGCATAAGGAAAGTCATTCCTCTATAGTTGTTACAATTACTCCTATCTCCCTTCTTAAATATTGTACATATTATGGCTCTACTCCAGTCCTTTGGTATTTTCTCCTCCCTCCAAAACCATTAAACAATCCTAGGATCCATTTTAACACATCCTCCCCACCTTAAATACTTATGCAGGCAGTGCGTCGCACCCTGGATTATTCCCGTTCTTCAGCCGTCTTGTTACATCTTTATCCTGTTCCAGTCTTATCGGTTGCAACTCCTTCCCCAAATCCACCGCGTCATCCTCTCGTATCTGCCTTCCCTCCCCTCCTCCTCTTTTTTATATAGCTCCGATTAGTATTCCCTCCATCTGCCCCCGGCCTCCTCTGCTTCCACCAACAACACTCCATTTTTATCTTTAATAGTGTGTGAGGTTGTATCGTCTTTTTTTTTTATGAAAAAAAAACTTTTTTTTATATATTATAAATGAGTTTTTGAGTTCCATTCATATCTCGTCTCAGCTGGCCTCCTATTCTCCCCCACGATCTCTCATTACCATCTCTCTTTAGCATCTCTTTTTTTCTTCAGCTTTGTTCCTCTTTTCCACATATTTCAATCTAGTCTCCGGGCTTCATCTCTTAATCCACTTCCTAAGCGCATTTGTTTTATTTTTCATTACCTGTTTCACCTCATCCGTCCACCACAGAGTCCTCTGCTTTCTTTCTCCAATTTTCTTCACTCCCTTGATCTCCCTGTCACTCTTTCCCAATTTTTCTTTAAAAATTTTCCACTTCTCTTTAATTCCCGCAAAAAGGTCTTCAATTTGGGTTTTCAGATTCCGGTCTTCTGAATTAGTGTGTCAATCATCGGATCTTCACTCAACTTTTAAACCTCAAGTCTTATTCTTTCCTTGTTCCTCACTCGTATTGTTCTTTTGAAACTAAATTTCCCTACCACCAATCTATGTATCGAGTCCAGAGAAACCGATGGTATTTCTTTTTACATCCCTTACGATTCTTCGATCATTCCCCATTATCAGATCTATCATTGATTTATCTGTGCAGTCTCCCATTTTACTATTCTATCTGCACCACGTCCACTTGCGCGCTTTCTGATGCCCATAAAAGGTGTTCATAATGGACAGACTGTTATCAACCACGAAATCTACGAGTCTTTCCCCTTCTTGATTATTCTCGCCCACTCTATTTTCCCCACCACTGTTTCCCTTCCCATTCGTTCTCTTCACACGTGTGAGTTTAAATCTAACATCAACATCTTAATTTCCGCATATATGCCATCGTATAAATTTTGTAGCTGTTCATAGAATTCCACCTTCTCATAAAGTGATCTACCCTGGTGTGGCGCACACACCTGAATTAATCCTACTCTTCTTCTGTCCAACTTTAATATCATCTCCATCATTCTGTCATTTCTATAAATCACCTTCTCCACTCTAGCTTCCACTTCCGGAGTCCCTATCAGTGATACGCCATATTTTCTTTGTATTGCTCTCCCCTTAAACATCATCCAATAATCATGGAGCAGCTCTTTCCAGTCAATCGTGTTTCACATACGCCCACTAGATCCATTCGGCGCTCTTCCATTATTTCCACAACCTTCTCTCCTTACCCTCCATCGTACTTACATTAATTATTCCAAATCACATATTGCATTTTCGTAGTCCTTTTTCTCTCCGTGTCAATAACCGAAAAGATCCGTCAGGGTCCCAAGGCTCCATATGAGCGTCTTGAGCTGCAATAAACCTCCACCGGCTAGCTAAGGTTGTCGCGGTTTCTCAGTTACTAATTAGTACCTTCCAGACATCTATCGCCCCTTAAGGTTAAAGGGATCCTTCAACGATCTCCGGGCAAAAGTAAAGTCGAATTCCGCCATTGAGTCCACATGACCACAACGGATATATATATATATATATATATATATATATATATATATATATATATATATATATATATATATATATATATTTTTATATATATATATATATATATATATATATATATATATATATATATATATATATATATATATATATATATATATATATATATATATATATATATATATATAATTATTTTTTTTTACAAATTATCACCACTCACAGGTAGGGCCCTTATGAAGATGACAGAAAATGGAATAAGGGAAACCCAGCAAGCACAAACCTAATGCAAATTTCTCAGTTGAGAGCTAAGCATAAACTTTAAAGAGAGAAAGATTAAAGTAGGAAAATCAGATGATGGCAAGGAATTCCACAGAACAGAAGTGGCTGGAAAGAAGGAAAAACCACAAAGAGCAAGTCTTGGGTTTTCAATCCTTTATTGGTTTCAGTATTATCAATGAATGTAAATATTTTATAGACTTGCATCATGTCCCAATGAGAAATCCCTAAAAAAAACATTCCTAACTCCTTCAGCCGCTCTTCATAGTTCTTACCCTCATGGCCAGAAATCATGCTTGCTGCACTACGTTGCAATTTATTTTACTTAGCATCTTCTTAGCTTTATTCCTTGCTTCCAAACACTGATTAGCTACTTTCAGATTGCTGCTTATACTGATATCTAAATTTTTTTTTAGTTCACAAACCCAAGCCAATTCCCATTCATATCGTAGTTAAATCTTTTATTTGAGTTACCTAAATGAAGAACCTTACACTTTTTAATATTAAAATTCATTGGCCACTTATATGTCGACCTAAGAAGTTCAACAAGATCATTTTAAATCTTGTTATATCCAGCATTATTCCTTGCTAAGGTAGCACTTTGGTATCATCTGCAAACTTAGAAAACTTACATTTAAGTTCCTGATCTAAGTTATATATACAGTATATATATATATATATATATATATATATATATATATATATATATTATATATATTATATATATATATATATATATATATATATATATATATATATATATATATATATATATATATATATATATATATATATATATATATATATATATATATATATATATATATATATATATTAAATATATATATATATATATATATATATATATATATATATATATATACATTATACTATATATATATATATATATATATATATATATATATATATGTGTCTCCTCCCATCTGTATATTTTGCCGTCGCCATACCCCGCAATTTGTTCGACATATCTTCATTGATTGTCCCCAACTGGACCCTATTCTCAGTCGTCATTTTCCTACCTTGTTGTCCATAGAACATTCTAAAAGATTGTCCCATATCTTATCTGAATCAACTTTAGTAGTTACTCTATTTTCTTGTATCTCCAAGAAGCGAATATTCTTTACAACATATGATTCTGCTATGTAAAATTAAGACTATTTATATTATAAGGATATAATTTTTTTTTTATTTTATTTTTATTTTTTGACTGAATATTCATTTCGTCATTCAAATTTTCCTTGACATTCAAATATGTACATGCCAGGACCCACCCATAATGTTGATATTTTCAACTCAGTGTTGCCGCTTCTTTGTGAGCAGTGATGGGTACAGTACATTGATTCAAAACAAATAATATATATATATATATATATATATATATATATATATATATTTTTTTTATTTATATATATATATATATATATATATCTATATATATATATATATATATATATATATATATATATATATATATATATATATATATATATATATATATTTAATATATATATATATATATATATATATATATATATATATATATATATATATATATAGTATATAGCTATATATATATATATATATATATATATATATATATATATATATATATATATATATATATATATATTTATATATATATATATATATAAATATTATATATATATATATATTTTTTTTTTTAATGTTCACACCTCACGGGCATAGCCCTATTCTAGGAGGTTAACCATTTCTACCTAGGATCCGAACTAGGATTCGAACCCGCGCCGTTGCCATGCGACTCCGTCGCTCTACCGTTTGTGCCACGGTAGCGGCATATATATATATATATATATATATATATATATATATATATATATATATATATATATATATATATAAAGAGTATATATATATATAAATATGTATATATATATATATATATATATATATATATATATACAGTATATGTTAAAGCTTTAAATAGAACTTATAATCGATAGCTTTTATGTGTCTAGATATATATATATGTAAATATATATACATATATATATATAGTGTGTCAATATATATATATATATATATATATATATATATATATATATATATATATATATATATATATATATATATATATTTATATATATATGAGGAACAACAGCCACTTAAACTAAGAAATCTTTACCAACTATAAATATGTTTCCTCATTTCTATTAGAGGTGTAGCGGATAACCGCATCCGCATCCGCATATGCGGATATCCGCATCATTTTTCACTATCCGCATCCTGCAACCTGCATCCGCATTAATTTTTCATATATGAGAAAGGCCCCATTCACAATTATGAGAAATGCCGCAAAATTACCTCATATATATATATTTCACCCTATCTCCTGTAGATGCATGCATCTGTCAGTTGTTCTGCCAGAAACCTCTCCAACGACTTCTGTCCATCCACATCTCAGACGCCTCCACATCCTGGACGCTCCTTCCTCTCTTCACCATCGCCGCGCTCACGTTGTCGCTCCATCTAACTTTAGGTCTTCCGACACTTCTTCTTCCATATGGAATATATATATATGTTATATATATATATATATATATATAGTATACATATATATATATATATATATATATATATATATATATATATATATATATATATATATATATATATATATATATATATATATATATATATATATATATATATATAAAAAAAATACACATGTTATATATATATATATATATATATATATATATATATATATATATATATATAGTGTTGTATATATATATATATATATCTATATATTTTTATATATATATATATATATATATATATTATATATATATATATATATATATATATATATATATATATATATATATATATATATATATATATATATATATATTAAAAGCAAGGGACTTTCAAGGATGACAGAAGCACTCATGCTGAAGATAGATAATAGATTTCAAACTCTGCAAAACGATGACGCATGTACAATAGCAACTTTTCTAAATCCTAGATACAAAACATAATTTCTTGAACCACGTGTTTACAGAGGGTTAAAATTAATTTAGGATGTCTATGTAAAAAGCAAAAGATCACACAAACAGGCACGCAATTACCATCTGTTAGCGATCATTGCTGAATCCATGAACGTTCATTTGGCTTCTAGCAGCGATGAAGTCTTGTTCAGAGGTGTCAAAAGACACTCTATCATTGATCGAAGAATATCAAAAGAGAAAAAGCTTGGAATCAGATAAAGATCCAAGGGTCTTGTGGAATGATAATTGTAAAAGTTTTCCACATCTTGCAGAAGTCGTCAGGAAATTCTTAGCATGCCCTTCAACAAGTGTAGCTAGTGAGCGTCTTTCAGTGGTGCAGATCTCATTTACGACGAAAAGATAAGCAAAATCTCCCCTGAAAGGGCTTCAGAAGCTTTTGTTTTTGAACCATAATTTGAGAATTTTTAATTTCAAGCATTAATATAATTACTTCCATGGTGGAGGCTTGGGAAAGA
>JABUQX010012773.1:2500-11606 GCA_015478945.1 Trachelipus rathkii | reverse complement strand
CTTGGAAAAGTGTGGGCAAACTTGGAAAGTGTGGTCAAACTTGGAAAAGTGTGCGTCAAGCTTGAAAAGTTGGGGTCGCACTATGGAAAGTGTGGCTTCGAACTTGGAAAAAGTAAGGTAAAAAACTCGGAAAAAGGTGTGGTTCAAAATTTGAAAAAGGTGTGGATCGAACTTTGGAGAAGTGTGGTTATTTTGGAAAAGTGTGGTCCAAACTTGGAAAATCGTGGTCGAAACTGGGAAAAGTGTGGTCGAATTTTGAGAAGTGTGGGGTCGAACTTGGAAAAGTGTGGTTAAAAAGTTGGAAAAGTGTGGTCAAACCTTGGAAAAATGTGGTCGCAAACTTCTGAAGATAAAGTGTGCGTTCCAGAACTTGGAAAAAGTGTGGTCAAACTGGAAAAGTGTGGTTAAACTTGGAAAAGTGTGATTCAACTTGAAAAGTGTGTGCTCGAACGTTTTGAGAAATTGTGGTCGAACTGGAAAAGTGTCGTAGCAAACTTAAAAAAGTGTGGCGTCAAACTTGGAAAAGTATGGTCGGACTTTGAGAAGTATGGTCCAACTTTAAAAAAATTATCGAGAATAACTTGGAAAAGGTGGTTTTCAAACTTGGAAAAGTGTATTCAAACTTTGAAAAGTGTGGTCGCGAACTTGGAAAATTGTGGTCGAACTTGGAAAAGTGCAATCAAAACTTGGAAAAGTTTGGTCAAACTTGAAAAGGTCTTCTGAAACTTGAGAATCGTTGTCGAACCTTAATAACGTGTGGTTCAAACTTGAAAAGTGTGGTTCAAACTTGCGGAAATGTTGTCGAACTTTGACAGAATGTGGTCAAATCTTTGAAAAAGTGTGGCAAACTTGGAAAAGTGTGTTCGAACTTGGAAAAGTGTGGTCAACTTGGAAAAGTGTGGTTACACTTGGAAAAGTTTGGTTAACTTGCAAAAGTGTGGTAAAGCTTAGAAAAGTGTGGTCGACGTTGAGAAAGTGGGATTCGAACTTGGAAAAGTTTGGTCAAACTTGTAAAAGTGTGGTCCCAAACTTGGAAAAAGTGTGGCCGAGACTTGAGAAATGAGGGTCGAACTTGGACAAAGTATGGTTAAACTTGGAAAAAGTTTGTGGTCAAACTGCCAAAAGTTGTGGTCGAAGCTTAGAAAGTGTCGTCGAACTTGAGGAAGGTGTCGAATCTTCAAAAGTGTGCGTCAAAACTTGAAAAGTGTGATCAAAATTTGAGGGAAAAGTGTGGCGAAACTTTGAGATAGAGTGTGTGTCAGACTTGAGAAGTGTGGTCGAAAACTGTAAAAGTGCGATAGAGCCCAAACTTAAAAAAAACTAGCAAGGCTCTGTGGTCAACACTTGGAAAAGTGTCGGTCATAACTTGTGACAAATTGTGATCGAAACTTTGAGAACGTGTGGTCGAACTTGAAAAATTGTAGGTACCAAAAAGCTTGAACAAGCTTTGGCTTCAAACTATGGAATGTGGGTCAACTTAGAAAATGTGGTGAGAACTGGAAAAAAGTGTGTTGTAAACTTGAAAAAGTGTGGTCAAATTTGGAAAAGTTTGGTCAATCTTTGAGGAAGTGTGTCGAACTTGGATAAGTGTGATCAAACTAGGAAATGTGTGGTCGAAACTTGGAGAAAAGTGTGGACAAGATCGAACTTTGAAAAGTGTGATCGAACTTGAAAAATGTCGGTCAAAATGGAAAAGTGTTGTTCAACTCTGGCAAAATTGTGTTTTCGAACTTTTGAGATGTATGGTCGAACTTGGAAAAGTGGTCAAACTGGAAAAGTGTGGTCAAACTTGAAAAAGTTTGATCAAACTTGGAAAAGTGTGGGTCGAACTTCGAGAAGTGTGGTCGAATTATAAAAAGTGTGGTTAACTTGGAAGGGTGGTCAAACTTGGAAAAGTTGTGGTCGAACTTTGAGAAGTGTTGTCGAACTTGGGGAAAAAATGTTGTTAAACTTGGGAAAAGTGTGGATCAAACCTTGCAAAAGTGTTGTTTCAAGCTTAAAAAAAAGTGTGGTCGAACTTTGCAGAAGTGTGGTCGAACCTGGAAAAGTGTGGTCAACTTGGAAAAGTGGGTCGAACTTGAGAAGTGTCGTCGAACTTTAAGAGGTGTGGTCGAACTTGTATAAGTGTGGCCAAACTTAAAAAAATGTGGTTCAACTTGGAAAAGTGTGGACAAACTTGGAAAAGTGTGCGTCAACTTTGAAAAAGTGTTGTGAAACTTAGAAAAGTGTGGTCGAAGCTTGGAAAAGTGTGTTTCAATTTTGAACACTCTGGAAGAAGAAGCTCCATAACGCATAGTTGTTGTCTCTGTCGATAACTGTGTTAGAGTGATCTGCAGTATAATCGTGTGGATATAATGTGTTGGCCATTATATGCTTTGCGCGATAGTGTCAAACTTGGAAAAGTGTGTCGAACCTTTGGACATTGTGGTCGATCTGGAAAAGTTCCTCCAAACTGGGAAAGAGTGTCCGGTGTCCAGAGAGTGAGAAATTGTGGTCGAACGTTTTGAGAATGTTATCAATCACTTGAAAAAGTGTGTTTCAACTTGGTAAAATATAGAATAGTGTGTGAACAAATGGAGAAGTGTCTATAGGTGCTATTAGAGTAGTTGTGGGCGAACTTAGAAAAGTGTGGTCCAATTGGAAAAGGTTGGTGGTCAAACTTGGCAAAAGTGTTGTCGAACTTTGAGAAGTGTGGTAGAACTTGTAAAAGTGTGCGTCAAACTTTTAAGAGTATTTGTCAAACTGGAAAAGTGTGGATCGAACTTTAAGAAGTGCTGAAACATAGGATAAAGTGTGGTCAAGCTTGTAAAAGTGTGGTCAAAACTTGTAAAAGTGATGGTCAAACAGGAAAAGTGTGGTCAAACTGAAAAAGCTGTGGATCGAACTTGAGGACAGTGCGGTCAAATTTGGAAAAGTGTGGTCAAAAACTTGGAAAGGGTGCAGAACTTGAGAAGTGTGGCTCGAAACGTTGAGAAGTGTGGCACTTGGAAAAGTGTGGCAAACTTGAAAAAGTGGTTTCGGACTTGGAGAAGTATGCTGTTGAGCTTGAAAAGAGCGATCAAACTTGAAAAAACTGTGCGTCAAACTAGAAAAATGTGGTCCAACCTTGGAAAAGTGTGGGTCGAACTTGAGAAGTGTGGTCGAACACGTTAAAAAGTGTGGTCAATAATGTAAAAGTATGCGGTGAGATAACTCTCTATGAAAAGTATGGTCGAACTTTCAGAAGTGTGTGAACTTAGAAAAGTTTGGTCAAACTTAGAAAAATGTAGTCAAATTTTGAAAAAGTGTGAGTCGAATTTTCAAAGTGTGGTCGAACTTGGAAAAAGTTGTGGTCAAACTTGGATAGTATGGTACAAACTTGGGAAAAGTGTGCTCGAACTGTTGAGAGTGTGGCTCGAACTGGAAAAGTTTAGTCAAATTGGAAATATATTTTCTTCTTAGGGTGGAATGGTGGTCAAACTTGAAAAAGTGTGACCAAACTTGGAAAAGTGTGGTGAAACTTGAAAAATGTGTCAGCGCTGGAAAAGTGTGGTCGCACTTTGAGAAGTGTGGTCGAACTTGAAAAAGTTGGTCAAACTCGGAAAAGTGTGGTCAAATTTGCAAAAAGTGTGTCGAACTTTGAGAAAGTGGGTCGTAACTTAGAAAAGTGTTGGGTCAAACTTAGAAATGCTGGTCCAACTGTTGGAAAAGTTCGGGCCTCGATATTTTGAGAAGTGTTGGTCGAACTTGGAAAAGTGTGGTCAAACTTGGAAAAGTGTGGTCAAACTTGGGGAAAAGTGTGGTCGAACTTTGAGAAGTGTGGTCAAACTTGGAAAAGTCGTGGTCAAATATGGAAAAGTGTGGTAAACTTGGAAAAGCTCAGTATTACCAAACTGAAAAGTGTGCGTCCAACTTTGAGCAATGTGAAACTGACTAACTGAAAATTGGTCAAACTTAAAAAAAGTGTGGTCAAACTTGGAAAAGTATGGTCGGACTTTGAGAAGTATGGTCCAACTTGGAAAAGTTTAGTCAAACCTGGAAAAGTGTGGTTAAACTTGGAAAAGTGTATTCAAAACTTGGAAAAGTGTTGGTCGAACTTGAGAAAATGTGCGCTGGCTTCGAAAACTGTCTCTTATTTTTACTTAAGTTTGGTCAAACTTGGAAACGTGTGGTCGAACTTTGAGAAGTGTTGTCGAACTTAGATAAGTGTGGTCAAACTTGGAAAAGTGTGGTCAAACTTGGGAAAATGTTGTCGAACTTTGAGAAGTGTGGTCAAACTTGGAAAAGTGTGGTCAAACTTGGAAAAGTGTGGTCGAACTTTGAGTAGTGTGTCAAACTTGGAAAAGTGTGGTTACACTTGGAAAAGTTTGGTTAACTTGCAAAAGGTGGTAAGACTAAGCAAAAGTGGGTCGAACTTTGAAGTGTGATCGAATCTTGATAAAGTGTGTCAAAACTTGTAAAAAGTGTGTCAAACTTGGGAAAAGTGTGGCGAACCTTTGAGAAATGAGTCGAACTTGGAAAAGTATGGTTAAACTTGAAAAGTGTGGTCAAACTTGCAAATGTGGTCAAGCTTTAGAAAGTGCTGTCGAATTTGAGAAGTGTGGCTCGAATCTTCAAAAGGTGTCAAACTTTGGAAAAGCCTTGTGATCAAATTTGGAAAAGTGTGGTCAAACTTTTGGAAAAGTCTGGTCGAACTTTGAGAAGTGTGCTCGAACTTGGTAAAAAGTGTGGCCAAAGCTTGAAAAAATGTGGTTCAAACTTGAAAAGTGTGGATCAAAACTTGAAAAATTGTGATCGAACTTTGAGAAGTGTGGGTCGAACTGAAAATTGTAAAGACAAACTGGGAAACAGTGTGGTCAACTTGAAAATCTGTGGTCAACTTAGAAAATTGTGGTGAACTTGGAAAAGTGTGTTTAAACTTGAAAAGTGTGGTCAAACTTGGAAAAGTTTGGTCGAACTTTGAGAAGTGTGGTCGAACTTGGATAAGTGTGGTCAAACTTGGAAAAGTGTGGTCAAACTTGGAAAAGTGTGGTCGATTTTTGAAAAGTGTGGTCGAACTGAAAAAGGTGTGGTCAAATTGCGAAAGTGTTGCTCGAACTTGAAAATGGTGGTCGAAACTTTGAGATGTGTGGTCGAATCTTCAAAAGTGTGGTCAAACTTGGAAAAGTGTGGTCAAACTTGGAAAAGTGTGGTCGAACTTTGAGAAGTGTGGTCGAAAAAGCAATCAAAAAATGATGATATAACCATCAAAAAGCGATCAAAAAGCAGTCAAATGCCAATCAAATATTGATCAAAAAGCTTTCAAAAGAGATGAGAAAGCGATTAAAAAGCGATTAAATGCCAATCAAATACTAATCAAAAAGTGATCAAAAAGCGATCAAAAAGCGATCAAAAAGCGATCAAAAAGCAGTCAAAAAACAATCAAAAAAGCTATTAAAAAAGTGATCAAAAAGCAATCAAAAACCGATCAAAAACTGATCAAAAACTGATTTAAAAAGCGATACAAAAGCAATCAAGAACCGATGAAATACCGATCAAAAAGCTATCAAAAACCGATCAAATAATAGTCAAATACTGATCAAAAAGCGATCAAAAAAGCGATAAAAAAGCGATTAAAAAGCGATCAAAAAGCGATCAAAACGCGATCAAAAAGCGATCAAAAAAGCGATAAAAAAAGCTATCAAAAAGCAATCAAAAACCAATCACTAAAAGGTAAAAAAGCGATAAAAAGCAATCAAAAACCTATGCAATACCGATCAAAGAGCGATCAAAAAGCGACCAAAAAGCGATCAAAAAGTGATCAAAAAAGCGATCAAATAGCAATCAAAAACAGATGAAATACCGATCAAAAACCGATAAAATGCCAATCAAATTCTGATCAAGAAGCGACTAAAAAGCGATAAAAAAAAGGATTTTATAGCACTTACAATTCGATCAAAAACCGATCAAGAAAGCTAAATTTAAAAAAAAAATTTAATATTAATATTATATATATAATATAATATAAAATATATATATAATAATATATATATTCTATAATTATATATATATATATATATATATAATTATTTATATATATATATATATATATATATAATATTGTTGCAGTAAATTTGAAAGGAAGAACTCAGTATAAATGGAAATGGTAAGCGGGTCGAAAAGAAGAAAAAAATATACAATAAGTCACTAGACTACACAAGAGGCATTCCCCCTACTTCGTATATTTCGCATGATGAAGAACCCACACCCAGTGAAGATAATGGGTCCATTCGGAGCTAGCGTTTCAGTAGATGACAGTCACGAAAATGACATTGGTAGATACGTTGGACATTCATCTATGATTTCAACTGAGAAAACGAAACAGTTACTGAAAGAGTGTTGGATTCCACCTAAGACCTATAATTTTTTTTAAGATGCTACCCACTTAAAGAGGAAATTCAATTATGAATGGTTGGAGACATATTCACCCTGGCTGACATACTCCAGGCGCCTAAAGGGATCGTTTGGCCAGTTTTGTATTTTATTTCCACCAAATTAAAGTTCGGGCAGAGGAGTCCTAGGCTCTTTAATAATAAGACCTTTCACTAAATATAAAGATGTTCATGTGGTTTGTAAGGGACACACAAACACAGAGTGGCATAAAACTGCTGTTGAAGCTTCAAGATTGTTCCTACAGAACGTGCCGATAGACATCCAAATTAACCAGCATTCTAAGAAAATCATATAAGAAAATAAAAAAATATTATCCTCAATAAGTTGATGTGTGACATTTTCTAGTACGTGCGATTTACCGCTTCGGGGTAAACATCATGATGGAGTGTTGCAAGATTTGTGCCGCTTACGAATACGATGCGGAGATCAGTCATTTTGAAAAAAACCATTTTGAAAAAAGGGGATGAAAATGTAGCATACCAATCATTTCGGGATTCAGAAATGAGATATTTCTCTATGTGGCACTCTATAAAGGATATAAGCATCTTTCTAAGGTAAACGGAAGAGTGCCTCGTAAAGCGCTCTATAGACGGCAACCGCTGATATTTCTGGAAAAACAATTAATCCTAGGTTGCACTATTTCGCACAAAGAGTCCCACTGAAAAGCTCAAAGAGGAATTTATTGGTTTTGTAAAACTGAAAGCGCTTGACACAAAAACATTATGGAAAGCATTGACGATTTTGTTACTAATGGAGAGCTGGATCCCTAGAAATGCGTGGGCTTGGGTTTCGATGGGCTTTTCTACGATGTATGCAAAGAAGGAGGTGTCCAATCAATATTGCGGAAAAAGTATAAAAAAGCATTGTTCTTTCATTGTTCTTTCAAAACATAGTAGTAAATGATTTGAACACAATACCAGAAATCCGCAAATACTGTTGGAAATATAAAGGACATTTATTACGTTTTTTTTCGCGAGTCGGTCTGAGAAGAAATCTTAATGCCACATCCCAAGCCTATGCCAGACCAGATTGTCTGAACAACACACAAGTGCATCAGGGTGTTTAAGGAGCACTTTTGTACGAATCGATGCATAGCAATAGAAATCTTTCCATTGAAGCGAAATACCGCCAACAAGAAAAAGCGATTTTCAGTTGCATTCAGCGGCATGTAAGTTGTCATTCATCATGGCTATGATATTGATCGCGAGGTACTCTGCGATGTTAGAGCCAGTTTTAAAATTGCTCTCAATCCAAGACTTGATAGCGTTAAAACTCGCGCAACCTTCAACATATTATGAACAAATGATTAGGGGCCATCGAAAAGGATGAAGAAAAATTAACCTAATGAAGTGTTAAAGAAGCTAGTCAAAATCGCCGGCAAATGGGACTTGTCTGAATATACACTGATTTTTGGATGCAGGCAGCACGCCAGCTACCATCCCAGCAACAAATCCATGGAGTTCTGCAGAAATGTCTTAATAACTCGTAATCTGGATTCTATAACCTCTTCTTTGGAATTACGGTTTTTCTACTGAAAATACACTGCTTATGCATTGACATATATCTACATCCTTTCACATGCTACTCATAACAATCGATGAGTTAAAGGAAAATACAGCTTCATTTTATAGTTTTTACCACTTAGAAGGCATAGAAGAAGAGCTACAAGGAGACTGGGAACCTTTCTTTCCGTCGACAAAAAAAGGCTTTGATGGATACTACTCGCCAGCCCATGCCAGCACCAGTACAGTTAAGAACACTCTTTCAGTACTCTGCGAAGAATCAAGACTTGTCCTGCGAAGTTACTATGTGACAGACGAAGGTTTAAACCGGCTGGCTATGATGAGTTGTACACAGAAAATTTGTGTTTTGACAATTATGGATTACTTTTATTCAAACCAGTAGTTGGTAATTTGCGTTGAACCCAAGGAAATTACCTTTTTATAAATATCAATTTTGCAACTGCTCTATATTGTGAATTTTCCATAATTGGATATTGTTTTTGATATTCTATTGTTTTAATAAAATAATTTTTTTTAAATATTAATCATTTAATTATCCATGCAAATGTTTCTAGTTTTTTTGTCTCTTTCTTTTAATATATATTATATATAATATATATATATATATATATATATATAATATATATATATATATCTATTATATATATATATAATAATATATTATTATATATATATATATATATATATATATATATATATATATCATACATATATATATATATAATATATATATATTATTATATATTATATATATATATAGTATAATAAATATATTATAATATATATATATTATATATATATATATATATATAGTATATATATATATAATATATTATATATATATATATATATATATCTTACTTCTTACTTCCTTCTCCCAGGAAGGATTTCATCCTGCAGTCGCGCGAGGGCCCTTCCCTCCCGACATCTCTCTCCTGGACACTCTCTTCTCCTCAACATCTCATTGAATGTAGCTGGCATCTTTTAAAGAATCCTCCACCGATTTCGGTCCATCTTTTCTTCGGTCTACCTCTCGGTCCTTTTCCTTCCGGTCATTCCCATCTTCTTTTCGGCCTTCTCTCCAGGCTGCATCCTTTCCAGATGTCCCACCATCTTCAGTCTTCCCACAGCCCTCTTCCAGTATACATCGTTCTTCACTTCCTACAGTTTTC